>JUFY01031822.1:0-27011 GCA_001855655.1 Leptopilina clavipes
GATGCGTGGCGAACGGAGGTGTCTTGAACGGCGGCTCCGGGACACCGGGCGACCTCTCGGCAGTATTAGCCTTACTCCTGCAAGCGGGGCTCTGCAGGAGCTGACTTTTATTTCCCTAGCTACTCGTGGGTCTGCTTATGGAGAACCAAATTAAAAACAAAATATAGTTGACCAAACGGGTGCGGTGGCTGCGTCCACGGTCTTTTCGGAGACTGTGAATGTGACGGCCCCAAATCCCGTGACGTCTGTTCAGCCCCTACATTGGCTGTCCCATCGGTCCCTTTGGGGGCTGATGGTGTCATGGTCGTTGTAGGAGGTACCGGGTCTGAGACACATGTGAGGTCTTCAGTTCCCCGAAAGCGCCTTGCCGGTTCCGCAAAGAAACGGTTAAGGAAGGAACGGCAGAAGGCCGATTACAGAATTCCCCTAATTCCTCGGGTGTCGCTACCGGATCGAAAAGAAAGGATGCGTCACCCTTGGAAGAAGAGGCTAAAAAAAGGCCAAAGTCGGGCCAACAGGTTACCAGAAGAGATGGCAACAATGTTGGTCTAACAATGGCTCAAAGGATGAATCCTCTGACGTGGTGGTCTCCGACGCGGCTACCCTGATGAGGTGCTCACTGAGGAGCAGTTTTGCTCTTCAGGGAGGCCATTATACCGCTCCTTCGTAAGGAGTCGGCTGATCGGGTGCCGAGGTTTGAGGCCTCCTTCTGTAGAGGAGGAGTCTTTATTTTCATCGCATCCAACCCGAGGCTAGAGAATGGCTCACTAAATGTGTGCCTGAACTTAGGCCCTGGAAGGAGCGAAATAAAATCAGCGGAGTAGAGGTACTTCAGAGGATGGTAAAAGCGACTATGTGGATCCCGGTAAACTGGAGGACGTACAGGTTGTCTTCCAGACCCTCGAAAAGTACAACCCTTCGCTGAAGACATCAACCTGGCGTGTGCTAAAGGTTGATGGATCTCAGGTGGCTGAAATAAATGGCAGGAGTTTTCTCCTAGTGATGCAGTTCCCTAAGAGCCAAGCGAGGGCCCTAGAGGCTTAGACCGTACTCCGATCTAGGGCGGGTAAACTTTAAAGTTGCTGTCCCGGGTAAAGACGGTTCTGGAAATATAGAGGTGGGAGAGAAACAACCATAATGGCTTTTCGCAAGCTCTCCGCTATATAGATTAACTTGCATCATAGTAAAGGCGCCTCGTCGGTATTGATGAGGGGCATGACTAGGATGCACACAGGCATCTCACTAATCCAAGAACCATGGTTACTACGAGGTATGATTAGAGGGCTCGGTGGGGCTGGTCTAGTTTGTTACAAGGACTGCGGTGCTGCCAAATTTAGAGCGTGTATTCTCACGAAGGGCATTGTACGAACAATATCTTCTAGTTTAACGAGAATTTTTTTTAGTCCTTACAGGGACCGAGACAGAAATCTAATTAATCTAATTTTTTACTCTAGATAATCTAAGCAGGATATACATATTTTTTACTTACAAAAGAAAGTCTTGTTCCCAACATGGGTTGGCCCCTTTCACAGTCACTGTCGTAGACTTGACATTTTGCAGTTTTAGAGCAACGTACGAATTACATTGTTGCGCTGTAAAGAAAAAGAAAATACCATAAAGAATCAATTATTTATTAATTAATGATTAAAAATATATCTTTTGTTAAAAATAAAATCATATGATTTAAAGCATTTATTCTGTTTCCTAGGGCTCATTAGCACTAGGAACTTTTTTTTTATATAAATAAATAGGAATATGCTAATGTTTCATTTTGTCTAGATTTTAGATTTAATGAATTCGTTTTACAAAATATATACACCCTTGAAGTTAAATCTTTTCAAAAAGAAATGAAAATTTGAAACACTGTGTATGTGTATTTTGGTGAACATAAAAAAATGTAAATTTGAGATAGTGTTGGTAAACATAAAAGTGAGAGGTAATAAAGCTTCGATGATTCCAATGGCCTATTTCACGCTACGAAGCTTACATGACGTTTGATGGAATACCCTGTAACTTTTATAAAATGTTTTTCTTTTTTTATGACGGACCAAATGTTTCAAACGCAATTCCAAATAAAAAATTTTTTTCATTCCCAATTTTTCTTTGAATTTAAGATAAATTGAAGGGAAAAGAAAATTCCATGAATTATGTTATATATATATTTATAAGAAGCTTATAAAATGTGAAACAAAATGAAAAATCATTTTCCAAATGAAAATAATATCTCATAAATATGAGCTTTATGAAGCTTACTTTACTTTTATGAATGAGTCGCAAGAAAAAGAGAAAGAGAAAAATATAGACGTTACTAAACAGTACATCAGTTAGTAGCCATCTATAAAAATCGATTGCCTCTACAACTACTTCTACTATTATTGCGATTGCAAAGAAATAAAAATAGATTTTACAAATGATGGTAAATTAATTGTGTAAAAATAAAAAATGTATTATACTTAAAACACTAACCTTGAACACCGACGAATTTCGCCTTTTTAACTGAAACAGAAAAAGAAGAAAACATTTATTAATATTTTATTAATAATCAAATTTTATTTAATATTTATATATTACTCACTATTGTTTATTTATTATCAAATACTAATAATTCATATATTAAATATTACTACTAGCTGTCGAACCAGTCTCTGACGGGTTTTTATTTCCTATATAGTGTTATTTCTTAGAAGAGACCAGCCAATCAATCTATCTTATTTTAATTGTTTGCCTGATTTATTTGCGAACCATAAAGATTCGCGCAAAAGGAACAGGCTAGGAAATGAAGGCTTATTTTTACTGACAAATATGACCCAGGAGCCAAGGAGTTTGCAGAAATGACTGGGTATTATAATTATATTAAGTTCAGCTAATTAGTACTTCGACGAATAAACTTGACGTAGAGACTGAGTATGAGACAATGACCGACGAACTTGACGTGAAAGGATGCTGAACTGATTGTGATCGCTGCTACTTCTTGACTGAACTGATACACTTCGACGACTACATCTTGACTGCTACATCTTGACTGCTACATCTTGACTGCTACCCTTGACTGCTACTCTTGACTGCTACATCTTGACTGCTTACAAGCCTCGAAACCACGGTTTTTATACCCAATTTTTAAGGCTGACGGTGACCTCTGGTCCATAAATATTGTACGATGCACTAAAAATCCAACAAGCATTGAAGTAGATTGAAAAAAGCCTCCAAATAGTGTTTACATAATTTTGGAAAAAAATTTTGTTTTCGAAATAAGACAGTAAGTCATCTGATTTCACTACCATGTGAATTTCACCACCACCTTCCCCTACTAAAACATCAATACTATATAAACTTGCTTGTATTTTAATCATAAGTCAACATGTGTTTTGAATGAGAAGTGTTCAGTACACAACTGTGATTCTACACTTTGATAACTTGTACAGAATCACTATCAACATTCCTTCAAAATCAATACTGTCCTTTTCTCTCTCTTTCTCTCTAGTTCTCCCTATATAGTCAATTCACACGATTCTGATCAGGAATTCAAGCAAAGAGTTTGCTATACATTCTTGTCAGTTAGATTCAGTTCAGAGGGAAATTTTTTTTAATTTGCAAATTTTTGAGGTTCTGAGTTTCATTTCCTTTTTTTTCAATATAGAACACAAGTTAACATTTACATTGACTTTCCACTATCACCTCAAACATTTGGTTTTTATATATTATATTGTTTTTTTCATTCTTGTTCTACAGTCATAAAGATGATGCGACTTTGGTATAGAATGTGCTGAGAAGTAACAAAATTAACTGCAAAATATTATCTACTTTCTAAGTCTAAAAAGATGGAGTCTTCATGAAACACCTCTTGGTTGAATACATAAAAAGTTTTATGCATACAAATACTAAAGATCAGTTAGTAGTAGTCATATTTCCGCATTGTTATAAAACAAGGTCGTGAAACTGAAAATTGTCGTAAATTACTATTTTAACAGGTACTAGATATGAGACATGCGACTATATAATTTTAATGATAAGCATACAGTGCTTTAAATCCAGTCTAGAGTACAGTATATATCGTACTTCATTGAATCCTTTTCAACAAAAAGACGTTACTTCCTCATGCACTTGTGGAATATATTTTATGGCTCGCATTTTGAAACTTAGACAATTTAATAGATAGTTATTTCTTTATAGGACATGTCACAATAAAATTAGAAGAATATTATACTTAAATTTATATTTTAGTGAACCGAAAATTTGTAAAAAGATTGATCGTCCGACTTCAAAGGGTTCTATTTGTACTATTAAACCACGCAGATAGTTATTAGATAGATAAATTTCCAGTGTGTATAAGATAGTTCTTTTGTTATTCTGTGTTACGTCTAGAACCCACACTTATTTCCCTATTTTCCCCGATTTAATTTAATTAAATTAATAATTAATATTGGGACGAGGTTGGTAAATAACAAGATTAACTTTGCTTATAAATGTCATGTATATTTTTAAGAATGAGTTTTAAATGAAATATATATGTATTAATGAAAGAAGAAATAGAAATTCTGGATTTTTTCTAATATTTCGGAAAATGTACTGTTAAGTGGTTACCTCAATGCTACTTGGGACGTGCGTTCTCAATATCTCCACGGGGGTTCCTTGACGAGCCGGACATGCCCCTTTGTCTAATTGTCTGGTTAATGGGCCTTAGCGACGTAAACTATCCCTTTAGAATCAACTCGCTGGTCTTCTTCTATTATTGGTTTCAAAACTTGTAATTTCCACGTATTTTCAATGAAATAACTTGTACGTGTTTTCACTGAAATTATTTGCACGGACTTTGCAAAAATATAAACTGACTGACTGAATAACGTAGATTTGTTGCACTTGTAAAATACATTGGTCGTGAGACTGTTTTACGTAGACTGGTTCACTCGTAGATTAAGAATAAGATTGGTTAATGGGCCTTTACGACGTAAACTATCCCTTTAGAATCAACTCGCTGGTCTTCTTCTATTATTGGTTTCAAAACTTGTAATTTCCACGTATTTTAATGAAATAACTTGTCGTGTTTTCACTGAATTTATTTGCACGGACTTTGCAAAAATATAAACTGACTGACTGAATAACGTAGATTTGTTGCACTTGTAAAATACATTTGTCGTGAGACTGTTTTACGTAGACCGGTTCACTCGTAGATTAAGAATAAGACTGAATGAGGGGGCAAGTGTTTAGCCCTTTTTATATAAAGAGTGGTGTGTCGATATTTGGACAGAAATACATTGTCTGCTGCACCCAATGTATTTTTGGTCAGTTTGAAGCACCCAATGTATTAGCGCCATAACAGGTGTTTCAGCTGTAGTCCTATCTAGTTGTGTTTTCCGAATTTATTAAATTATCCAGTTTTCCATTTCCACCACATGATAACAGTGCTTTAAACAGCACTCGCTTCTCTATTCGTTTTGATGTCTCCTTTGTTGAACATCAAATTCTATCTCTTGCATACTAGTTTCTCTCAATTAACCCATTTTTTTAGTATGATATCTTAATATGCACACTGCTTCAGGCCATAAAGAAGAACTTTGTGAGTTAAGTCATTTCTTTTGAATGTCTGTAATATTCCTTAAACATATTTACGTAACAATTTTTTTTATTTATTTATACACTCTCCTGTTGCTTAATACAAGCTTCCTTTACAAATAATGCCTTAAAATCTAAACTCATTAAATATTGCGTCTACAGAACGACTTAAAATTAGGAGTACTCGCATTTGCCTGGACAACCCGTCTATTTGGGGTTTCTCCCTAGAGGAAAGGGAAACAGGAAGATTCAGTCTTTAGAACTGCCCTAGAGGAAGCCAAAAAGACTTTGTCAAGAATTTTGAGAAAATAAGGCACGGAACAGTCAAGTAAGCAACGAAAAGAGACCATTCACTTGCGAAGTCTAAAGCCGAAAGGTAGTTCCGTAGGTAAGTACGAAGATTCGATACCCAGGGGAAGCAAGGGAGGATTTTTAGTCGGTAGGGATGACGATCCCAGAAATGGTAGTTTCACTAGACATGCAAGAAAAGCATTTTCCCGCTCTTCTCTGTCAAGGAAAACATAGAGGATTGATAATAATTAATTATTTATCATGAATAATTTCGATGAGTATATAAGAAAGTAGAAAAAACTATGTCGTATTAAATTCCAATTACCGACGTATACATTTTTTATATTATCGTTAGGTAAAGTTTAATTCAATATTCTGCTACATTAGTTACTATTAATGGAACAAGTGATCCATAAGTAATAAAACAACATTAGATATTAATTAGCTTTCCTCTAATTTTTCAATATGCTTTCTGATGAGTAAAATTAAACGACTCCAATTTAATCGATTTGCTTTTATAATTTCATTGACCCTCATTCAAGTAATTGAACTGGGTCAGTAAAAGAAAGAAGGAGCTATTTTAAAAAAAAAATCAGTCTTGATTCCGGTGGCAAAAATACCAAGTCATTTAATAATCTGATGTTGATTTGGCAAAAATAAAAAATTCATTTTTGAAGTATTTTTAAAACTAATATTAAAATTGTAAGGTCAATAAAACTTTCGACAAAGCATATGATTATTTTTTAAAACTTCTATAGAAAATTTGCGGGAGTTCCTCCGAAGCCTAAGTTGGATGTAACTTCTTAACAAAAAAAATTCAAATTCAAATTGAATGTTCGAAAATAATTATAAATGTGGAATTAAAAATTTGTATGGCTTTAGGGAGAGTAATAATAAGAAGTTAAATTTTTCTTTTACATAAGTGAAATTTGTAGGTCGAAGGTTAGCTGGGGATGAAAGGACATAACACGAGGAATAAACATACATCTGCATAACTATGATCTTTTTATACCAGGGGGGATTATATGAACACGCTCGAATATATGAACGTTTTATCTCGAAGGTTCCATGGCATTATCTTTTTGAAAAGAAAGTGCCAAGGTCGTGCGACAGAATTCAATTTTAATTTTATTGTAACAATTTTACATTCACAAGAGAACATTTTAAAAATGTAACTCGAGTAGTATATGAAATGTAGAAATTCAGTTTTTCACTTTATACTTATTTAAAAATAAAAATTTGAAGCAACAAAACAAAATCTACAGCAACGATAAAGCACAGTGTCAATCTTTCAATGAAAGTAAATAAAATGAATTTTATTTCACAAGGATCTATAATTAAAATAATATGTAATAGTGAGGGTAAAGGTTAAGTGCAACACACCGAAGTGGCTTCACAAGCATCAGAGATAATATGCTTATAACAATAGTCGTTCACAGGACGGTATTGTGTAATCCATGTAAATGAGCTTCCACAATAAACAAAAACAAGTTTCATGTTAATTCTCTTCTATTTAAAAAAATTATTAGAATCACTTAACTCTTTACAACTGCTACAAAAAGCAATTAGAGGAACTATTGTATTGAACCTAACTAAAAAGTTAACCATTTTAAAAATATTTTCAAAAAAAAAAAAAAAGGAAATACGGATATTATACTTCGAAAAGAAAAGATGGAAAAAGCTTTTTTTCTAAATAGAACATTATCACGTACGTGCGTTTAATGACAAGAAAAGAAGGAAAGCCCGTTTGTTGTGCAACCCTATTACGAAGTGCAGTCTTAGTCACCCCTTCGCCTCTTGTAAATGACTAAAGCTTTTCCACCTTCCTTCAGCTGAATCGGAATTTCACAAGCGTCTCAGCATTTTTTTGCGTTTACGCGTTCATCCTTGTGAATACTCTTTTTTATTCTTTGCAATTCAACGAAAGAATATTATTCCACATTTGTGTGCTCTGCATATTTAACAATTCAGGACAAATTTCGACCTCCATATTAAACATTCAGGCATTTGTTAGCTTGATTAAAATTTGATGAAAATGTTGTTGGAGAATCAAAATAAACAATTATTAATTTTGTGGATAGCATAAATAAATTTTATCCATTAAATTGTATTAAAAATTTGATCACATTGGATCAAATAAACTATCAAAAAGAATCGGAATAAATTATTAATTTTGTAAATAGCATAAGTAATTTTTTTTTCGTTAAAATATGTTCAAGGAATATTTCTCTGCGATGATTTAGTGAATAAAAAATTTTGAGACAAAATTAGAAGCTATCAGCCTCAGCCGCTGATTAGCAGACAAGCGTTTTCCATCATTTTTCCAGGTCTAGTGAGTCTTGAACAATTAATTGTTGACCAGCAATGGATTTTGTCGTTAAAATATGTTCAAGGAATATTTCTCTGCGATGATTTAGTGAATAAAAAATTTTGAGACAAAGTAGAAGCTATCAGCCTGAGCCGCTGATTAGCAGACAATCGTTTTCCATCATTTTTCCAGGTCTAGTGAGTCTTGAACAATTAATTGTTGATCAGCAATGGATTTTTTCGTTAAAATATGTTCAAAGAATATTTCTCTGCGATGCTTTAGTGAATAAAAAATTTTGAGACAAAATTAGAAGCTATCAGCCTCAGCCGCTGATTAGCAGACAATCGTTTTCCATCATTTTTCCTGGTATAGCGAGTCTTGCATAATTAATTGTAGATCAGCATTGAATTTTTTCTTTAAAATATGTTTAGGGAATGCTTATCTGCGATTGCTAGGATTATAGAAATTTTTAAGACAAATTAGAAGCAATTATTTTTTTAAGAAAGACCGTCAATCCCACTGGGAAATAGTTATTAGTTTTAGTAATCTAGGCTATTTGTGGTGGTATAACATGAAGTACATGACAAAGTTGGATCGCAAGAGAATGAAGATGCTCCATAATAATCTACGTGGCCTTTAGAATCCCTAAAGGACAAATGGAGAAGTGGACTTTCAAATTTATAGTAGACAGGTCATTTCAAGCAACGCCAACATAACTCTTGTTTATTGTGTAGAACGAATTTTGTCTTAACAAATAAATTAACCTGTTTTTTTTATTTTTCAAATTTTTGTTTTACAAAATACTTCATAATTAATTGCAAATAATAAGTTTACTTTATCCGGAAATCATGAAACACATCTTGGAAATAATCTAGATACGGAGCCACTTCTTTCTTTCTAAAGTTTGTTTATCCTTCTCTGTTTCTATTACAAGGGACTCAATTTTATTTTTTTACGGTTGACACAAGAACTCTTAAGGTCCATGATTTACATCATCAGTGTATGTGTATGGAACTAATTAATGAAAGAATAGAAAGCTCAAGGCTACCAACAATGTTAAAGTTAAGTTTTCGTATAGTTCGAACATTCCTCTCACAAATGAACTGATGGTTTTCACAAGTTCACGGACACATATTGTCCAAGTTTGATCAAATATCAAGTTTCACAAAGTCTTCAATTTATTGTTAGAAATTTTTATCAATTCTTGAAGTTCCCATGCAGTTCTGTCAGTGTGGATCAGTCTAAGCTAAAAAAAACCACAGGAGTCTTCGAAAAAAGAACCAAAAGTGAAATACCTTTCTTTTTCCGACTTTCTGCTCGTTCAGTCATTGCTACAATTTATATAGCTCACATTCATAACATCCAATTCAACGTTTCCGATAAGAGATATGGATTAGCTTAAATCAATTTCACACCAGTGATATGCTTGCCCAATAGATCTGGGATTTTCCACCCATATATAGAACATCTGCCAAGGAAATGCTACTATTTCTCATTCTATAAAAATTTTATCGTATGGAAGTTATTTTATCCAAGATTTTCTAATCCCTCAATTCAATCATGTATTACTAATGCTTATAAAATGTGTAAGATTTGTGCTACCAGAATAAAATACTATAATACATTTAAAAAATAATTTTGTAACATATTTAATGTTTGTTTCATATTTCCAAAACTATTATGCTTATAGAAGCATAAGTGAAATAGTCTAAAGTTGAAAATAAAGAGAATAATACCCATTATAATACAAATTTAATACAGAAGTTAATCTTTTATTTAAGTCTTCTATTCAAAATTTTGAAATTCATGGCATAGAGTTAATCAACATGCTAATACTTGTATACATTCATGTTAAAAATTTCCTTCTTGCTGTCCGGACTTTATTACTCACCACCATAATCTTAAAATCTAACGGAACTATAATGAAATACGGAAACAAGATTTAGATATCAAAACATTAAAAAAAGTAACGAGTTGTAACTTTTTTCCTATCTTTATTATTATACAACTAGAAAAAAAACGAGCGCTAAAGCGCGCATGAAGTTTCTGCTTTCCAGTTCGATATTCTTAACAGTATAACATTCATAATTTTCATTTTTAAAATATAATCACTTTACGAATTGACAAAATCTATCAAAAACAAAAGCATATACAAAAAACAAACTTCAAACTGCGGACAAAATTAAAGATAGAATGAATACCACGATTATTATAGTTAGTAATAATAATAATAATTTGATCACATTGGATCATTTGAAATATCAAAAATTCTTAATCTCATTGAAATATGTTCGAACTTGTTAGCTTGATAAAAAATTGTTCAAAATGTTGTTGGGAATCAAAATAAACAATAATTAATTTTCTGGAAAGCATAAATAAATTTTATGCCTTAAATTTACTAAAAATTTGATCACATTGGATCAAATAAAATATGAAAAAATTTTTATTTCTTTGAAATATGTTCTGAACTTGTTAGCTTGATAATTAATTGTTCAAAATGTTGTTGGAGAATGAAAATAAACAATAATTAATTTTGTGGATAGCATAAATGAATTTTATCCATTAAATTGTATACTGAAATACAAAATTGCTTGATATTAACCGTTTCGTCTGTCTTAAAACGACTCTTACTAGAGAGATGAAGACTTAAAGATTTTAATTATTGTCTGACTGAAGATTGACTTATACTACTGATATTTCAAATTATTCGTTTGTCTGACCTTATCGAACTATTACTACTGAGATAAAAATTACTACTGTTTTCATTATTATGTCTGACTGAAGATTGACTTATACTACTGATATTTAAAATTAGGAGTTTTGTCTGACTTAAAACGAATAAATCGTCTGTCTAAAAACTGACAAATACTACTGAAATCCAAAATTGATCATTAAAATTATTATCGTTTTGTCTGACTTACTTGAAAAAAGTTACTACTGAAACGATGATAAGTATTTTAATAACTATCATGTCGGACTAAAAACTGCCTTACACTACTGATATTTCAAATTTACCGTCTAAAAGAATGTGACAGTCTATCAGCAAATCTATTCAATTTAATGGAAAATTAGTGAGCTTTAATAAATTTGATTAATCAAACTGATCACTGAACACCAACGCAGAGACATTATTAACACAAAGAAGATGTTTCCACCGATTCAATCAGTAAACAATCAGTCAAAATCAGTAAACAATACGTTGTACATGTAGTTAATGATGTTCCGTATTACTAAAATTTTAAATTAAATTTATTTTTGATGTAAAATTAAATTTACTATTAAAAAATACTGAGAAAACTAAAAGAAAACATCTATAAAAGGGTGAAAAGAATTTTCCTTTCACTGCTGAGGTATATTCTTAAAAGAGAATAAATTTAATCTTATTTACAATTTCTGACAAAAGAGAATCGAGAATTACACACAATGTTTTATAATCTTTTTATTTTCTTTTTTAAAAAATTCTTTAACCGAATTAAAATGGTTTGTTAAACACTTTCGCAAACTATTTCTTATTAGATTTTGTGTAATTGTCTTCTTTTTTTGTTGTAAGTATTTTAAAAGGGGAAAAACAGGTGCAAAGTTAAATGCAGTAGCCGCTTTAATGACCAGCTGTGCGAGATATTCTTTTATATCAAGGGATTCTTTTCTCCCTCTTTAGTCGAATTAATTATACAAGGTATAGTTTTAAAAAGACATTCGATCACTTTGAAATGTTGAACAGGATTCTTGGATTTAAAAGAAGAGGAAACCAATTGGGATTTTTATCGATATTCCCCTATTCTCTTTCAAAGGTGGATTCAAATTCGTTCTTCACGTAAATTCTCAACCTTATTCTTTAATATTTATTTGAAATTCAAATTTCAGATTTGTAGAAAAAGTGCTGGCATTTTGAAATACTTTTTTTTGGGAAATTTATACGAATGTAAATATACGGGAAATTGATCTTCTGAGAATAACTTTATACTCTATGATTTGTGGAAATCGGAAAGAAATATGTATGTTTAAAAAGTTTAGTCGCAAGACAAGCGCATAATACAGTAAACGGGGTTCTAATCTGCTGTCTATCCTTTACGCCGTCGCTTATAGGATAACTCACGTAAGTACATATAGTACGTTATGCTTAAAGCTGTTGAAATTGTTTTACTTTCAACTTGTTTTAGCTCCAAAGAACCTTGGACACTTTCAAAAACTTTGTTTCACTGTTTCACATAATCGAAAAGTTTTTATCATCAAACTGACGTGAAACTTAATGAATAACAATCTATATTGATACAGAAATAGAACTCAAGTAATTGTCCTGGAAAAAAAATGAAACAAATTCTTCAATTTTCTTCAAGATACTTCATATACTTTTATAGAATCACTTTTATAAAAAATATCTTTTGAAAGGTTAATTTGCACGAAGAGAAAATTTCCCCAAAGAAGTGGAATGCCAAAACTAATTGTGACTGTGAAATAATTTTGTTAATAACTCAATGGCTTCGATACTCTACAGTTGCTAACTACCTTACACAATTTCAAGCACCCTCATATTTTTAACTTTCACAGAAGCAATGAATTGAATGTTTTTTGTTAAATTCATCAATTCAGTAAACTTGAAGATTTAACAACCTAACACCCGCCTCTTAATTAGAATATCCAATCGTACCGAGACTAATTAAATTTCCTGAAATTTAATTCAACTTAATTCAACAACGACAATTTTTTTTTCTCACATAATTATTTTGTCAAGCATATTATTTATTAAAAATCTACACACCAGTTGTTAACCTGAAGTAATAATTTTAAAACTAAAATAAAGAACAATGGGAAAATTATTCTAAAACAGTTCAATAATAATTCAATTCATTAAAAATAATAACAGAGTACTGAATTACAAATGTTTCGAAACTCATAATATGTACTATATATATTTATAGTTGTATTCTGTGACCTAATTGAAACTTACAAATAATAACTGTGACCTTTTCTTTTCATTTGATGATTCTAGAGTGTGTATCGACTGTGTCTTTTGTTGGAAATTCAATGGTTCCACGGCGTCATTATGTAAAATTTTATCGACAACTTTATCGTCGCTTAAGCGTGTGTCGTTCTTTGAATG
Organism: Leptopilina clavipes; assembly: GCA_001855655.1. NCBI lineage: Eukaryota > Metazoa > Arthropoda > Insecta > Hymenoptera > Figitidae > Leptopilina > Leptopilina clavipes. The sequence continues at coordinate 13,251 of JUFY01031822.1, forward strand.
ATATCGGTTTTTCAAGGAAGTTTATGTTTTTGCAGGAAAAGTACAACATTCAACTTATCTCGCGATAGTGAGAACGTTTATAGTATTCCATTTCTATATAAATGATGAATCATATCTTTTCTTTAATTTAAAGATGTTCTTGATGTTAAGTAAATTAAAAATTTAATATCTTTTATAAAGTGCCTTTTTGGATATTCTATCGGAATTCCAAACGAGCAATTTTAATTTCAGTAGTAATAGTCAGTTTTCAGTCAGACAAAACGGATAAGTTTGTATTTCAGTAGTATAAGTCAGTCTTTAGTCAGACGATTTATACGTTTCAAGTCAGACAAAACTCCTAATTTGAAATATCAGTAGTATAAGTCAACCTTCAGTCAGACATAATAATAAAAATAGTATTAATTTTTATATCAGTAGTAATAGTTCGATAAGGTCAGACAAAACGCCTAATTTGAAATATCAGTAGTATAAGTCAATCTTCAGTCAGACATAATAATGAAAATAGTAGTAATTTTTATCTCAGTAGTAATAGTTCGATAAGGTCAGACAAACGAATAATTTGAAATATCAGTAGTATAAGTCAGTCTTTAGTCAGACAAAACGAATAATTTGAAATATCAGTAGTATTAGTCAGACTTCAGTCAGACAAAACAGATAAGTTTGTTTTTCAGTAGTATAAGTCAGTCTTCAGTCAGACGAAACGAGCAATTTTAAATTTCAGTAATTCAAATCATTCTTAAGTCAGACAAAACGAGCAATTTTAAATTTCAGTAGTATTAGTCAGTCTTCAGTCAGACAAAACGGATAAATTTGGATTTTTAGTAGTATAAGTCAATCATTAGTCAGAAATAATATTTTTAATTTAACTACTTCTAATAGTAAGAGTTCCATTTAGTCAGACAAAATGATCAATTTCAAGCAATTATGAAATTCAGTAGTATAAATCAGTCACTAGTCAGACATAATGTTATTTTTCAATATATTAAAATTATTTTATTATTATTGTAGATTTTATTCAAGACGTTGCTCATTCCATTAAAAAAAACTCTTGAGTTAAAATTGCATTTCTTTTAGAAGAAAATAAATGTTATATGAATTTTCTCAAATTACTCTTTTCTTGATTACCAGTGACTGCAAATCAGTTTGTGTATATAGAATTTCTTTTGCCGTGAAGAATATTGCTCATCACTTGAAAAATTGATATGGAATATTAAATTGTTCAGCCTTTCTAGTTTCTAGGCGATAGTTCCTTATATATATATAAAAGTCTCGTTTATTTTTGTTAACTTTATACAGACTAGAGAACGAAAATAAATAACTCTTTAGAAAATGACGTCTATGCATGCACGATGAGATTTATTTAAAAAAATTTCATATTGCGAGATAATATTTACTTTTCACCTGCTTCCTTCAACATTCTCGAGAAGAAAAGGTTTTTGCAAAAAATGTAAAGATTTAAAAAACAAAAATAAAATAATACAGAGTTGTTTTATACAGAAAAAAAGGATTTTTAAATTCAGAATATCGCATTTTCTATATACCTTGAAAATGATTGCGTCTGTTGTCCAATGTAAGTGTGGAAAAATTTTTGCTTAGAAAACAAAGACTATATATATAAGATCAGCTAAGGAAGCACATACATTTGCCCAAAAGGTGAAGGTAAAATTGTTGAAGCGAAATCAGAAGTCAAACGTTCTACGATCCTGAGGATTTTCTTACACGTCGATGATTCTGAATTGATATTCCGAGAACGTTAAATTCCATGCATCACACGCTGACTTCTATTTTGGAATTTGCAGGTTCAGAGTGATTTTGAAAACGGTTGAAAGCGCTCAAACAAAAGAAGATTGGTTTGATAACAAGAGAAAAAAGGGATTATTTAGAATTAGATTTAACCAAAGCTACTTGTTTGGAATTGTCAAAAAAAAAAAAATTAGCAAGTCGTTCAGACTAAACAAATAATGAGAGTACACTTATATTTCTCATTTTCAATAAAATTTCACTAAAATTTAGAATAAAGGAAAGAAAAAATTGTCAACACGCCCTGATTGATGAAAAATGATGATAATTTCTAAAAGTTTCGTCTTTACCGATATACATTGTTCTGATTATTCATGCACATATCCAGAATAACTAAATATGTAAACGTGCACTATACATTAAGTACGTGACATTCTGTCAAATTTTCAGATTTTAAGCTCTTCATGGTAAATAATCTTTTCCAAACAAGATGAATTAAGAATAAGTTAATGTCTAAACTAAGGGATCTCATTGCATAAAGAATAGTTTTACGAACAGCAACAACAGCGTTATAATAGAACGACAAATTTTTTTATAACAATCAGAAAAAAGAACATGGAAGATTTATCTCCTTTGAACAATTTCTTGAATTAAGAATGAAGGATTTGTCTTTGAAATAAATGAAAAAGAAATGTAATAAACATAAAAGCTTTGCTAAATAATCATTATAAAATTATATTGTATAAGTAATACACTTTATTATTATATCAGTACTTTTCCGATCCACATGAAACCCGAGTAGGACGTAATTAGTTTTGTATCGAGTTTTGTGTCGATCAAAATAAAACGGCTCAAGTAAATTTTTACTTCAACTTAATAGTTTGAAAAAACATTTCTTTATATATATATAGGGTGTGTTACATTTAATTTAGTTTCCAATTAAACTATTTCTCTTGATGTGTGTTAAACACTCTCTAAATTTTAATTAGTAAAAATTTTAACTAATTTGAATTAGTGACTCACTTTTTGCTTTCGAATTAGTTAAAATTTACTAATAAATTAGTAGAAAAAATTTTTTTTACTATTTATTAGTAAATTTTAACTAATTCAAAAGCAAAAAGTAAGTCACTAATTCAAATTAGTTAAAATTTACTAATAATTCACATTTAGAGAGCTAATTTTTGAATTAGTTACTGACATTTTGCTTTCGAATTAGTTAAAATTTACTAATAAATTAGTAGAAAAATTTTTTTTTACTATTTATTAGTAAATTTTAACTAATTCAAAAGCAAATAGTGAGTCACTAATTCAAATTAGTTAAAATTCTTACTAATTCACATTTAGAGAGCATAAATTACAGGTTTAGAAAAAAAATCGTCGTTTGGAATTTTACCATTTTTAAACTGCACGTTTAATAAAACTTAGAAGCAAATAATAAATTTAATGGATGCTGTATAATGTTACAAGAGTCAAGAGTGAAATATAAAAAGGAAAATTGAAACCCATATTGCAAATGCTTGATTCCATGATGATAATACCATTTCAGTGGTTATTAAACTACATATGACTAAAGTGTTTACATATATCTGCATTTTGAATGATCCTATCACGAAATGCAATTAAGGTTCTTCCAATCCATTAAATCATATTGCTATTTAATTCAATGATCAATAAATTCTATAACTTGTTACATATTAATATTTCCTATTCGATTAGGCAGAGTACGTGGCAATTAATTTTTTTTCAAAACGTGTTTCACTTTTAGTGAAAAATTGTCAAGTGGAGCGTATTTGTAATGACAGAATGAAGAGTTGAAAATAACGGAGACTATTCACAAGTAAGAGTGAGAAATCTCACATCGAAACAAGTCTTTAGTAATAGAAAAAAATATTACAAAAGTATTTAATTTTGTTGATCCCAAATAGTAGAATCAACAAATATAAATACAAATAGCTTCATTATTACTTTCTCGACAATATTTCAATTACTTTCATAAGAAACAATCAGTCAAAGCCGAATATATTTGCAACAAACAGAAATGAATATTTTGCAAGATAATTATGCACAATTTAAATGCATGTATATTTTATGCATCAGACTAAAGCGTAAAAATCTGACTGCTTTTGATCTTAACCTTTGAAAAAAGAATTTTTTTTCTCTTCCAACAAACATTTACCTTATGTTGCATAATGTATGTACTATTTATTTATATATATTCTTTTTTCTTTTTCGGTTAGATTGTAGACACATCAACGCGCATCTTTTGCTTACATATACATACATTTAAAAGAAACTGTTTTTCTTTTTTCGCCTATAGAAACAAGCTCGAAGATTAAAACATACGAAGAAGAAAATTTGCAAAAAGAAAGCACAAAATTTTCTATTTCAGAGGTTGACAATCTTTTTTTCTCTCTTTATATAGAAATATATGAAAATAGGAATGAAATTTCTTCAGATATTGTAGAAAATTCTTAAAAGTGTATTAAAAATATGCTTACACGTTGTTTTATTTTAATACAAAAAATGTAATATTCTCCCTTTATAGTAAACATATTGTAGGGGATGAAAGTGAAATTTATAATATTAAACAACAACAAATTTAATAAATTTCTCAACGAAGAAAATATCATATTTTGAAAATTAAAACATCCAAAATTTATAAAATTGCAAATTTATATAAAAACGTGAAAATCAAATTTTCCATTTGAACTTACGGTTAGATGGCATTTTCGATGAATTAGATCGGCCAAGATTGCTTAAATTACGAAAGTTCTCGTAATTATTCGCTCTTGACAAACCCATGCATACTTGAAGTAGACAGAAAAATAAAAAAAAAAAAAGGTGAGAATTAAATTTACTAAAAAGAAGACCAGAACGATGTACTTGTAAACTTCAAAACATTTAACTCTTGCATACAAAAATGTTTTGTTCAAATACTTGACAACTTTTTCAAAATGAGTTTTTACTGGTTAATTTTAATCATAATCAAAACGGTTCCAAATTATATTGAAATTTAATCGCAGTAGTATTAGTCAATTGTAGGGAAAATGTTTCCAAAATCTTTTAGGTAGCAGTGGTACGAATCAATTTTAGTCAGACAAATCTATTCCGAAATCTTCTAATTTCTTTTAAGTAGTATAAGTCAATTTTAGTCAGACAAAACTATTCCGAAATCTTCTAATTTCTTTTAAGTAGTATAAGTCAATTTTAGTCAGACAAAACTATTCCGAAATCTTCTAATTTCTTTTAAGTAGTATAAGTCAATTTCAGTCAGGCAAAACATTTTTGAATTTGTTTAATGTAGTATCAGTAGTATAAGTCAAATTTTACTCAGACAACCGTTTCGAATTCTTGTACTTACATTTTTAGTAGAAAAATTATTTTCTAATCAGACAACACTTCAGAATTGTCGTAATATATTCTCAGTAGTATGAGTCAATTACAGTCAGACAAGAGAAATTTTTTTTTGTAATAGTGGTAGTAGTAGTAAAAATAATTCAATTAAAACACCCTTTATAATCAATCCATGAAGATTTCTTTCTAAATTACTAAAATTACTGTAAAGTATATGCGAAGTCAAGTGAAATTAGTTTTGACCTCATCATCATTCAAATTTGAATCCTCTAGAACGAATCGCATGTAAAGCTTTAAATTATTCCATTCTGAAGTGACTTTCTAAAGCTCCAAGTGACTCCCAGTGAAAGCCACCTTCTTTACAAACTTCAATACGTCATTAAGCAAAGATTTTTCAAATTGATATTAACATGTGATTATTCTTGATTAATAATAATTTACAAAAACGTAATATATTTAAAATCACGAAATAAATAAATCTTAATCGAATTTCCCGTATGGCTAATCTAATTAAAAATTTAAATAAAGTTTGTATAATTAGAGTGCAAAATAATGCAAATATTATTTGTAATTATTCCAGTATTAATTAAAAATAAAAGAAAATTTTTTTTTTTTATCAATTTTATACTTGATGGAAAATTTTTTTTTAAAAAGAATTTTTTTTTTTAGAAAGAAAGAAAGAGTTTTTTGTGAAAAATTATCAACTCGTGTGAGTTAATTTAATATTTTCAGCAAACTAATTATATATGTCTGATGAAACAAATAAAGCAAGTTAATTAGCGACCATATAAGTCATAGGTCAAGCTTGAAAAAGTCTTCAAATTTTCCCACTCATAATGTGCATTCGACAGCAGTTTCTAACTAAAACCAGGTTGAGGTTTTGTTACGAGAACAGCCCACGTCTGTATAGTAATAAGGGTTTCAGAGAAGAAAAGTCATGTTTCACACGTCAAACTTTAAAGAGAAAGATTATTATTCGCCTATGATTTACTTCTTTTAATATTTTCTCAAAAATTCCTCTATTTATTATCCCCCTTTGGCTAATTGATTCCAGGTAATTCTATTATTTTACCTATCGTCCGAGTTTTATCCAATTTAATAGCAGATAATACTCAAGATACAGAATATTATCTCTAAATCTGAATTAATTAAACTTAAAAATAACTAATTATTAGTAAAATCGTGACTGACATTTTTCTTCAACAATTAGTAAAAAAAACTAATTATCACTCTCTAAATCTGAATTAGTAAAAATTATAACTAATTTGAATTAGTGACTCACTTTTTGCTTTTAAATTAGTTAAAATTTACTAATAAATAAGTAGAAAAATTTTTTTTACTATTTATTAGTAAAATTTAACTAATTCGAAAGCAAAAATGTGAGTCACTAATTCAAATTAGTTAAAATTTTTACTAATTCAAATTTAGAAAGCAGTAAAAAAGAAATTAATTTGTAGTAAAAAAATAGCTATTTATTACTAACAAAAAATCTAATTAGTAGTAAAAAGAATAACTAAAAAATAGTCAAACTCGACTAATGGGACTAGTTACTAGAAATTTTAGTTATACTCTCTAAATCTGAATTAGTAAAAATTTTAACTAATTTGAATTAGTGACTCACTTTTTGCTTTTGAATTAGTTAAAACTTACTAATAAATTAGTAGAAAAAATTTTTTTTACTATTTATTAGTAAAATTTAACTAATTCGAAAGCAAAAAGTGAGTCACTAATTCAAATTAGTTAAAATTTTTACTAATTCAAATTTAGAGAGTACGTAACTTGAAAGTGAATTTAACTAATTGAGTAATGGAAATAGTGACGACTTTTTGCCAGCAAAAAAACTTTAAAAAGAACTAATTTGATAATCACTCAATTAGTTATTTTTAAGTTTTTAAGTAATTAAAATTTAGAGAGTTGAAAAAATGGAAAAAAAGTTAATAAATCATTGGAAGATATCTGAATAATATGATTAGATTTTTTAATAATAGATTAGATTTTCGGTTAATATATAAGGGCTTGGCACTACTCAATTTTCTAGGATCCACCTACTTTTGAGGGGTGAGGTTCGATGATCGACATAGTGTCAATTTCTGATTGATGGGATTATCGCCCTATTGAGTAACGCCTAACGCATTTATAACCTTTCCGGTGCGTCAATAGTCCAAGATTATTAGAATTAGTCATCTATTTTTCAGTTTTCTTGCCACTTTATCCAAGTACGAATCATACTTAAATTTGCCTAAATTGGAGGACTAGTCAAGGCGTTTGAAAATTGAAAGAAAATTAAATTAATAATTCCACTGACCTGAGTATCATTGTGATGCAGTCGCAAGTGGAATTTCGGAAGTAGCTCCATTTGATTGATCTTGTCAATTGCCAATTTAGCTGCTTGAAGTTCACTGGGACCCTCCGGTCTCGGTTCATTTTTCTGCGTCAATTCAAAAAGACCCAAAATAGTTAAATTGACTTTTTGATTACGAAAATTCTTGGACCAATTGCCATTCACGTGATGATCATTTCCAAAGTTCTTGTGAAAGTTAGGTAACCAAGTCATCTTTCTGGTTGTTATCGGAACACTTGCAATTGTCGACACTTGAGCATTCTTCGAGTTAACAATGCCCTCAGTGGAAAACATCTCCAAGGTGTCGTTAAAGCTGAGGGTGAAGTTATCTTCTTCCCCATTGACCTCCTCCTTTCCTTCCTTATTCTCCCAGATATCCACAATTTCTTTACCGTTGCCTTTTCTTCGATGGGGCACAACATCACGACTGGGACTCAATGGTAAATCCGCCAACACCTCTGTCGCATCTAATGTGGATATATTTGATGCCTGCCTTGTAATTTCCAACTTTGAAGGGCCAAAGTGCCTTCTGTCAAACTTTTCCACGCTCGCGCCAGAAGGAGGCTTTTGAGTTATCTGCAAATAAAAAAAAAGAGAATCGTACTCTCAGATTAAAGAGGAAGAAAGTTTTAGTTCACTATTGTGGAAAGTTGCAAATAGGTATAACTACTGTATTCAAAAAGTTTCCCTCAATCGCAACACCCGTTAAACTTTTGCGAAATATGTTCCGCAGTTGGGGGAAATTATTTTGGAAATTTTACTTCCAACATTCTAGAATAGATGCTATTTAATTTAGAAAAGAAACTTAAATACCAGATAGAGAGAGTTTCGATCTGGTAAAAACACTGAAAGAAATCAAGAAATGTTTGCCGTAAAAGATAAATTGTAACCAGCTATGTACTATTTACACTAAAACAAAGTTTTTTGTACTCTCGACAGATCATATTTACCAAAATGATTGAAACTTTCTCTAATATTTAAGTAATGTCTGAAGTTACAAGACTTTGACCATCAGCAGTTTAGATTAACGCGCAAAATAATTCTTCCCTAAAGAATTTTTTTGGTCAAATTTTCCAAGTGGGACAAAATTTACTATCATTTTTCAACAAGTGAATCTTTGATTGAAAAAACTAAAAGTTTAATCTTTCCAAACGCAAAAAAGTTCCACTCTCATTGGAAAATAACTGGACTTATTGATTAAATTTATTATTATAAATTATTATTATAAATTTATTATTAATATTTAGAGGATGAAAAACCCAAGTGTCGATGAATTAATGACAAGGAGGGCAAATTATCGTTCTTTAATTGAAAATTCCAAAGAACTTGTCAGGTCGAAAATCACCTCATTAGTCGAACAAGTGCAGTAACAGTGCGTTTACCTTAATGGGAAATTTCTGGAAACTCTCAAAACCAACAAACGGTGATTCACTGCTTGAAAGTTCAGCATTCACATCGCTGACATTAACGTTGAAAATTGAGTTGAGTACGTTGACTGGAATTCCGGTTTCTTTACTTCCATTCTCCTCAGCATTTGTCGCGCAATTGTTGTTGAAGCGACATCGATCATTGTTTGTCGAGTCTCTCAAGTCTCTCGTTCCTTCCAACGAAAGTAACGTTCTGTTATCGTCATTTTTCACGATATTATCAATACTCTCGTCATAGTTATCTTGAGTAACATTCTCCTCGAGAGAATTCTTCGTCTGATTGTCTACTAAAGTTCCACTCTCTCTTTCTTCGTATCTTCCCATTTTTTCCGGCTTGTTTGTATCGTAGTGCCTTTCGCTCGAAATGACTTGACTTGAGAAACAGAGGAGAATGAAAAGTAGGACGAGGTGCGAACGATGAAAGGGCAAGAAGAGGACCACGAAGGGAAACGTCGAGCGAAGAACTTTACAAGCACGCGACATAATCAGTCGCGTTTCCAGCGACACAACCCGGCCCAACTAGCCGCCCTCATCTACCAAAAAACAGTACAAAATTCCCCATTTTCGTTTTCAACGTTCTTGACATAGCTCTCTCTTTCATTTTGTCCTTCTCACTTTTTTTTTCTCATGTTTTTTCCCCCTCTTTTGCCTCATTTTCTTTCCTTTGTCCACAATTTTTATCTTCCTTAACAATCTTCTCAACTTTTTTTTTCTATTTCTTTTTTAACCACCAGAAATTTTTCTCTACGTTCCTTATATTCACAATTTTTTTCTTCTTTAATAATTTACACTCGAAATCAAATTCAATTCAAAATTAAACAAACAGATTAATAATTCACTATTATAAAAATAAAAATATTTCGAATTATGTTATTAATATTATAAAAATAAAAATATTTCGAATTATGTTATTAATAATAAACGAAGGGATTTTTTAATAATGTAATTTAAGATTAATTTTGACATGAAATTAGAAAATTTTCCCTGAATGAAAATTGAGATATCACATGAGCGTGAAATTATGAAAAGTTTATTCCCTAAGCATATATTGTAATTTATTCAAGCTTTTCTTTTTTTTTTGCAAAAACATCAGAAAAAAAACTTTCTACAGCACGGAGGAACATTTTTTTCACGCATATATCTGCATTTCAATGTTTCTTTTGATTCTTTTTGATTTTATGGGAGTTTTTTTTCTATAAGCGAAGCGTTTTCTTTTTTCTTCTTTTCTTTAATAAAAGAACTTTAGCGAAGCTTCTTTCTCGCAACCGGGTGGCAGAAAATATACGAATAACAGTTGCACACGTATAATGACTAGTATTCCAGAGGAAATCAAATTTTTTACGTCCATATCTTTCATGAATTAAATGAATTTTAATTTCATGAATTAAAATGATTCCGTAAATTGAAGAAAACAAAAAAAAATTTCAATAAAATTTCCTGACGCGTGAAAAAAGAATTTTTTCCCCCCTCAAATTTAATCCGAGACAAATTAGTATTTGTATATTATATGTGCGGTAATAAGTGAGAAATAATATACGTTCAAGTTTATAAAAGCATTGGTGAAAATTGTTTTTCGTTTGAAATCGTTTTTCCAGAAACATGAGAGAAATAGAGTGACTAGAAAACTTGCTCACAAAGAGTACTTTGTCGCGAGCAAAAACATCGACGTGGCAAATGGCTCAATTTCCGGGAAACCATAATGGTCTTTGAGGATCGTCAAACGTGAAGGACTTCCGCTTGTTCACTGCTAAATCCAGGATAAGAATAAGGAAATTTTTTGATAAGTATGTTTTCTCGACACATTTTTCGAGGGGTGAACTAAGTCAAATGAAACACCATTTGTCGATGTATCAAAAATAGAATACTCCTCTCCTCGAATTTGCCAAGAAAAATAAACACGTGACTATTTTAATTAAAATTTACATTTCACGCATTTTTATCCAACCTGAATTTATATTTTTCTTTAGAATTGAAAGAAACTACAATTGTTGTTAAAAAGAAAATTTAAGACATCCCAAGAGTATAAGAACTTGTCATGAATGATGAAATTTTCACGGGACATTTGGCTGAGTGGTTTCGAAAAGTGGAGGAAAAAATTTTTAAGCGTGGGAGTAAGTGAAGATGGATACTTGAACCCTGACCTGATACCTTTAAGGATTAAAAATATATTATCCTTTGTGCTTTGTAAATCTTTGCTATTGCTAAATTTTAAATTTAACGAAAAAAATTTTGCAAAGGTAAAATGAAAACAAAATTGTTCACTATTCTCATAATTATAACAAATTGGGTTGAAAATTGTTTGTTATCGCAAAATGGCATTTATTACTGCAACTACACTGAAAAAAAAATTTATTTGGTTCAAATAATGAATTACTTGACTAATATCAAACAAATATTTATTTGTATCAAACAAATTGAGTCAATCATTTGAGTCAATTAAATCGTATTTGACTCAAATACAGAAATTATTGATTCAATTACAGTTTATTTGATTTAAATAAAAATTATTTGGTTCAAGTAAATATTTATTTGATAATAGACAAGTAATTCATTATTTGAATCAAATAAATTTTTTTTCAGTGCATACTTCAAGTTGTAAAACTGTTCATATAAAGTTTTTGGCGTTCGACTGATTTATTTTCAAATATAATATACTTCTTCTAAAAAATATTTTCTATTTATAATAAATAGTCTATTTTAAATAGTCTATTTTAAATAGTCTATTTTAAATAGACTATTTATTATAAATAGAAAATATTTTTTAGATCGTTACTACTCGATTGCTTCTCTTAATGAAGCAGGTAAGTGAAACAGAAAAAAGGGAAAATAATTTGTCGTAAGAAAGTTTGGTTTTTACTTTTTTTGATGACCCTAGAGCGTAACTTATTATGAATGCCACAGATGGTGGAAATAAGCAACACTTCACAAAGTGAGTCCATGTGGATGTTTTTGGTCCATAGCTATCTTTAGTTCTTTAGTGCCCTCTCACACATACAACCCTCCTATCTTAGTATCTTTAATGGCTTTACTCGATTACTGCCACTTTCTCGCACGTGCTCATGGTACCTTCTCTGTCAGGAGATACTAATAATGTCTGTACCCAGTAGACGCGTGGCAGGAATATAATGCACTGATGGAGTCTCCCATATACATGACACTTTAAAGACACAGCGAGATGAAAGAAAGAGCAAAAAAAAAAATTCACTGGAAGAAAATCGTTTAAGATTCACTGTTTGAAATTGAGACGACGATATCGAAAAATAACCCAACAATAAGAATATTTCAATCTCCCTCTTTGACCTAATTCATCACAATGAACTGTAAATTTGCCCACTCTCTAAATTTGAATTAGTAAAAATTTTAACTAATTTGAATTAGTGACTCACTTTTTGCTTTTGAATTAGTTAAAATTTACTATTTATTAGTAAAATTAATTTTAAATTAAATTGTTATTAGTAACAATTAATTAAAATTAATTTTACTATTTATTAGTAAAATTTAACTAATTCGAAAGCAAAAAGTGAGTCACTAATTCAAATTAGTTAAAATTTTTACTAATTCAAATTTAGAGAGCAAGTGAAAAAATTTCCCACTTAATGATTTTTTTCACAATCAAAAATAGCGTCTCTTTTGAATAAGAGTGGGAGCAATGCGAGAGAGTGAGAAACGAGCTAAACTCCATGTAAGGAACGAATAAAGACAGAGAAAAATAAAACCCAATCAGTCGACTACTAATTGTTACTAAAGAAATTAAGAGAATTCTTTTTATCAGAAATACATAAATAATTCAGACTTGCGAGTACAACATTTTTCAAACAAATGTCAGCGAACAGTCGACATCGTTTAGTATTTTATTTCAAAACAAAAAAAAGGAAGCTCGCCTGTTAAAATGAAAAAAAAAATATATCGCTAGAATAAAAAGTCGACATTAAAATCACAAATAAAAGGAAAACAAAACAAAATTCAAACAACACTCTCTGTTATTATTATTTTTTTTTTCTTTTGGGACAAATCACTGACTGGAAGCAGTTAGTTTTTGCCAACGGAATATATATATACATTTCGTGTTGGTCGACCTAATTCTAAAAGATGGGCAAAGACAAAGGATTAGACAGGCATGGTTTATCGATGTTGAAAACAAAATATCGTATATACAACCTGCAATAACATGTAGCCAGGTGTATATAGTAGTTCCACAGGTACACCACATTGATGTGTATACAAGCCAGGCTAAAAGAGCTATTACGTCATGGCTGTTGCACAACACTAGATTTCTATATCTCCAATTGCTTGGGACACCGCAGATATAAAACAATGAACTGGCCCTTCAAATGCCTCGGACAGTCATTCTCTTTTGCTCGTTTAAAGAACACAACTTTTCAAAAGAAACTTCTGCATCGTTTAACAAACAAAAAGAGGAACTGCATAGTCTTGTTAGAAAAATTACTTATTACTTTAATTACTCTCTAAATCTGAATTAGTAAAAATTTTAACTAATTTGAATTAGTGACTCACTTTTTGCTTTTGAATTAGTTAAAATTTACTAATAAATTAGTAGAAAAATTTTTTTTTACTATTTATTAATAAAATTTAACTAATTCGAAAGCAAAAAGTGATTCACTAATTCAAATTAGTTAAAATTTTTACTAATTCAAATTTAGAGACATTTCTACATTCATGTAATTAAACCGCAGTAGTATAAATCAATTTTGGTCAGACAAAGTCAATTCAAATTCTTGTAATTCTGTTTAAGTAGTATTAATCATATTTGGTCAGCCAAAATACGTTCAAATTTTATGTTTAAGTAGTATAAACCAAATTTGGTCAGACAAAGTCAATTCAAATTCTTGTAATTCTGTTTAAGTAGTATAAATCAAATTTTTTGAGACAAAATATCAC
>JUFY01031823.1:0-17079 GCA_001855655.1 Leptopilina clavipes
ATGTTAAGTGGCACAATGTTCTACCACCCAGAATTCTTTTCCTGGACAGCTGAAAATGTAAATTTTATATGGGCGAATGCTAAATAATGATCGCTAAACGAGTATTAAAAGAAAGATGATGATTTTCAAAAGTCAGCGAAAATGCAGTTACAGTTTTGAACAGCTCATTATCTCGAATATTTCGACTGGCACACTTGTCTAATACATCTTTTTCTATCCTTCAGAACCCATAAATGAATGTCAAAAGCAAAAAACACCAAACATTAAAAAAGATTGCTAAAAAAGTTATCGCTAAATGAAAATTAGATTTTATGCGAGTTACATCAGGAATTTCACTATTTCTTCGATTTTAGAGCAGAAATCAGTTTTTTAAATCTCTAATTTTGCCTAACAAGACTTCATTTTATATTTCACACTCGTAAAATAGTATTAAAAAATGTATAGAAATGTGAATTGATAATATGGAGGCTTTCTGTAGCACCGATATTCCAGTACGCAATTTGTCCCCAGCTCGTGAGATTTCCCCATATACTCTCTGCACCCCTGTTACCACCCCTAAAAGCGAATTTCAGACCAGTCATGAAGAAGTGTTCTGTGCTTGTTCCAGCTGCCTTCATGCACGTTCGGGACAATATTGACGAACTCGGAAAAGTTGCCGACGAAACAAATCTTCTATTTCTCAAAGGACTTTTGGATGATCCAGTAGTCGAATCATTAGTTAGGGTAAGTTCTTTTTTTTTTAATGAAAATTTCTTTAATTTTCAAAAAAAATGTAAAAAAAAAATTCCCGTCAATTTGAATATTGCGTCAAGAGATGTTTGGTGTGAAACTTGCGCATCTGCTTTGAGAGAGTTGCCAACCTCTTCATTATTACAGCATAAAATTTACCAACTAAATATAATTATTTATTAAATTGTTCCTATTTTTCTCATTTAGAGAATATCTATTGTTTTTATCATTTATTTTGAAAAATATTGACAAAAATTTTAAACTGTATTTATTTTGTTGTCTTATTTTCTTATTAAAAGATTCAAAAATTTTAACTTTTAAATGTTTTTACTATTGTTTTTATAAATATTAAAATTTATTTAAAAAATTTGTTCACAACATTTGAACAAAAATGCAATAATTTTATTTATTTTCTTTTTTACGTAAAGTTTTATCAAAAATATATAAATTATCAAATACTAATAATATTATATAAAAATGTCGAAGTGTTTTTATTTATTATACAAGTGTTAACGAGACTTTGCTAATGATATACATTTATTACTCCATAACAGGTTAGGAATTTTATAATTAAGTAAAGCATCGAATTGTTACATTCACTTGTAATTACGTAATCTGAAATAATTACCAGTATATGCATTTTTCTGACTTATCAATAATAAATGCACGATTACATTGTACATTAATTTACCATTAAAAATGTTTGGATTCAATCGATCTTTTTCTTTCTCACGCTTGAATAGAAAAACATTTAACACTCTCTCTCTCTCTCTCTCTCTCACACCCACGACGTATTTTCAGACTCTATTTACGAGTTATTTTTGTCAATGCGATAATTGCTAACACCTAAAAAGTATCAATTAATCTCGTGTTCTTAACTTTTTCCACTAGCCAAATAATTAAAATATCAAATAATTGAAATAATTGTTTTTACCAAAAATAAATAAAATAATAAAATATTATTTCTTCGCCCCCTCTCAAAAAAAATAAATAAATAAATAATAAAAAGTTATTTAAAAAAAACTTTTTGTAAGAAAAATATTTTGAGAAAGTTAATAAAATTAATAATAATAGTTATGATAAGAATTGTTTGTCCCAAACAATAATAATAATTATTTAATCTTTCAGTCCAGAAGTGGACGGAAAAAAAATTTATTTGATTCAAATAACCAATTACTTATCTATTTTATCAAATAAATTTTTACTTGAACTAAATAATTTTTATTCAGATCAAATAAAAACGGGATTGAATCAATTTTTTCCCGTATTTGAATCAAATATACCATTTAATCGACACGAATAAAATTTATTGGATACTAATAAATTTTTATTTGATTTTTTAGTGAAGTAATCCATTATTTGAATCAAATAAATATTTTTTTCAGTGTACTTAGTTTCATTCCTACCCTCAGAAAAAAGACATATTTGTCTCAGAGTCTACTAAACTATTTATTTGTTCCAAATAAATTTTATTTGATTCAAAGAAAAATTTTATTTGAGCCAAAGAAAAATTTTATTTGAGCCAAAAAATATTTTATTTGTGCTAAATAAAATTTTTATTTGAAACAAATAAATAAGTTAGTAGGCTCTTAGACAAATATACTTTTATTTGACTCAAATAAATTATATTTGACTCAAATAAATTATATTTGAATCAAATAAAACTTTTCTCTGAGTGTATACAAAAGAAATAATATAAAATCTTAATAAATAAATAAAATTAATATAAAGAATTAAAATATTAAATATACTCATTAATGAATATTATAATATAGTTATAAAATAATTCTTATAATATTTATTAACAATAATTCAATTACAATTACAATCACAATTACAATTATAATTACAATTAAAACAATTATTCAATTATTTATGATGAAAGGAAATTAGCAATTGTTTTTTTATTTTTTTGTTTGTTTTATCAGCCGATGTGAAAATTTCTTCTTCTATGGGACTCTCTCTTTCTCTCTCTCTCTATACTTGAAGTGTAACACCTTGCAAACTATTTTTGTAATATTCAAAAACATGAGCGAATTAGAAAAGAGTATATCGAAGCTGATAGACGTCAGTCCTTGACGTACCGTCGCGACGTCGAGCATCTTTTTAAGTGCTTGAAAGAAGTTTCCGGCGTGAAATTTTATTTTTAAGTATACAATACGAACAAATTATTACTATATTTTTGAGACACTCATTCTGTTTTTTTTTTTAAGAGACTGGAATTTCAGATCATTAAAAAATAATGCCTGTGCCTCGAGTGGAGTCATCTGAATTGGTATATATACAAAAACGATTTATGAATACATATTTAAAATAAATTTTGCCAAATGCGCAAAAAGAAATAACCGAATTTTTTAAAATATCATCATCACTAAATTTTAATAATAGATTCTCATACAGGCAAAAAAAAAAAAAAGGAATGAAACAAATTTGCTATTTCTCGTCTTTATAATATAGCAAAATATATTTCTTCCTTTTCTCAAAGAGAAAAATTCAAATGTAGAATATAAATTATAAATTGTCTTTTGACGCTTATGGGGTTTTTAATAAGTGTGAAATACTTTGTGTTAAATATGGTAGAGAAAAAAAGGGCCCAAAGTGAAAACAAAACTATTATATACATAATAGAAATAATAAATAGTATAACACGAAATCTATAGATACAATATTCAAGATATAGATAACGCATCAACACTATCCAAAACTAATTTCTTAATTTCATTTTGAGTGAAAGCAGATTAGGAAAAATATATATTAATAGCGGTTAAAAATAGTTCAAAAATACAAGCTGTTCAAATCTGTATATTGAAATACCTGTCTAATTCAATTAGACAAGGCTTATATAATGGGAAAAAAATGCTCTCGGATCATTAAAAAAATGTATACCACGATCATCCACAAATTGAACAAATTGCATTTATTAATTCAATTTGCATCATTTCTGTAAATTTTCAAATTCACAAATTATACACTAAAATTGTTTGTTTTCAATTGTTAGTCAATTAACAAAATTTTGCAATTGGTAAAGACATTAGAATCGTTAAAAAATAAATTTATTTAAATATTATATAAATTTAAAAAATATTAGTAACAATTATTTTCTTCTTTTTCGAATGGATGGGAAAAAAAAATTCAGATCGGAAGTTTATAGTCACCCGGTATAAACATATGTTCATATCACAACACACGCGTTTCCTTTTACGCGCCAAGCCCACATTCCGCTTGGTCTACAATAAGTAAGACAGGACAGCCGCAGGTATATATAATATAAAGGCTCGCTTGACAAGTTTTTAAGGGCGTCGAAAAGTCTATTCATTCGATATTGTTTCCGGAACCTTTGACTTTTTAAGATAATCTAATCTTTCTTTATAAGAAAGACCCCTCGCGACGGGGTGTTGACTATATAGTGTTTTAGATAAGTCACTTTTTAAATACACGCTTTTTGACGAAAAATCAATCGTTAGTGTTTCCTATGTAAATTTCTAAGCCTATTAGATGCCATTTAATTTATTATTAAAAGATTATTAAAATTGCGGTAAATCGTTGACAATATAGTTGTCATACACTGGCACCTCAGTTATTGAGACAGCGTTATTTAACTTAGACTCAGTTATTATAAAACAGTCTTAATAATTGGATGAGTTTTATATAGTATTATTATAAAAAATAATTACATTACACTGGAACCTCAGTTATTCGGATGTATAAAACGGGATAGAATCTTAATAATTGGAGTTTTAATGTATTTAAACAAAAAACAAAATATTAAATTACACTGGAACCTTCATCACTGAGATGAATTAGTTTTTGAAATTATTTACAAAAAAATAATTAAATTACACTTGAACCTCAGTTACAGAGATATATAAAGTCGCTTGGCATCTCAATAATTTAGGTTTTACTGTAAAATAATTAAAGTACAGTTAAACCTTTGTTATTGAGACACGCGTATTCGCCTGATGTATGTTTGTATATTTTGCACTTTTAATGTATTTTTATCTAAAAATAATCTACAGTAGAAACTCAGTTACTGGGACACTTCTGACTCGTCTCACTAGAACTCCAGTTATTGAGTTAATTGGTTAAAGTTTCTCTCAATAACTGAACTTGTTGTCAAAATAATTTGGTTTACTGTATATATTTACACTGGGACTTCACTTAGGGAGACAGTTTCAATTTACACCTCAACCTCAGTGAAGCGAACCGAGTGTATCAATAATTGGGGTTCTAGAGCATTAATTACAATTATTATTAACAATAATTCAGATAATTCAGATAATTCAGGAGAATTCAAGTAATTCAAGATAATTCATAGTAATTCAAAGTAATTCAAGATAATTCAATGTAATTCACGATAATTCAGGATAATTCAAACACGCTTGGAGTTTTTGTTTCAAAATATGTCTCATAAACTATAAAGTTCCAGTGTAAATTAATTATAATGAATTATTTTCACTGGAACTTTAGTTATTTCATATCGTCTCGATAAGCAAAGTTCCAGTGTATACGTAAATAAATTATTTTTACCAGAACTCCAGATAATGAGACAAAATCTGGTCTGGACTGAAAAGTAGGAGCATTTTTGTAAGAAAAAAAAAAGGAAACAATTGGTACATAATTCACAGTTACTTAAGGAAGTAACTAAACAGATTCATTACTCAGCATTTTTGTAACCTGTCAAAAAAAATTTTCTTTTAAGGCCTCCTCTCAAATACCATGTTTTATTCATTTTTAATGGCAGATACTTTTCCACCGTTACAGTTAGAAAAAAATAACTGTAACTATAACGACCTATTTTCCGTCCTAGACAAGTGAACCAAAATTAAGTTCATGAAATATTAATACCAAAAAGTCCATTAAATATCACTGTTTATAATAAATTAGAAGAAGAAATTAATTCATCACTAGAGGATTTATAATTTCGAACAAAAACTGATAAATCCATTTTTGAATTTTCTATAAAAATGTTTTTCATAATAATATAATTCAATAAATAATCATAAAATGTTTAGAATTTCCAAAATGAATTTATGAGTTTTTAACTTGTTCCTCAATTATCTCTCTCTCTCTCCATCTGTTGTGTTCTATTCAAAGAAATAAAAATTCTATTGTCCCAGATATTGTCGATAATTTATGATTTTTGCAAGAGTGACAAATTCAATTTAGGCTAAGTTTATCAGCCCTAATTATATATGAGTTAAGTACGATGGGATCAAGAGATCATGTTTCTCAATGCTTGAATTGTCCCATAATTGGCTTTGACCGTATGAACCCAATTAATTGTTGGGTCAGAGAAGTAAGATGAAGGGACTTAAAGTGCTATGTGTGAGGCACGAGTTATGCGATAAAATTCGTAACACGCCTCGAGAGTAATAGTAATACATGCGTAGGTACATGTATATAGTTATGTGCAACGATGTAATTTCAGTCTTTAGAACAAGTCATTCGCTAAATGAGAAGTGGGGATTGGTGAGAGAGAGAGAGAAAGGGCGAGAGAAGCGATGAGATTTTTCAGTGACGGTTTTATGAATGACCGTACCCATTTGCCCTCATATTGTACTGGTGACACACTTATTTCCTTACTATATATATAGGGATAAACAATATTTCCTGTGACCTCATTATTACATCGAAAAAATTATTCCTGGATTTTTTTTTGGAAAATTCATAAAACGAAAATTATCCATCAAACAAAAATTTTTTTAACTAAAATCTTTAATTTGTTTATTTGGAAATTATTACTTTTATTCCTTTTATTTTCAATTTATATAATAAGATTAAGATTCTCTCCCGGATTATTTTTTTACGGAGTAAAAAAAATCAAAGAGACGTGACACAATATATAGAATTGAAAAACGAAAGTTTTTCTCTGACGCAAGTATTTTTTATTCTAAACAGAATTCGATGAAATGGCATTAGGGGAATAATAAATTCAATGATTCACAGTGAAATTTCATCGATTTTATAAGAGAATTATTCGGATTATGTCACACACACCTATCACAAATTATTCTATATATTTGGAAAACCAGTTTTTTCCTCTCAGATATTACATATTCAGTATATTACATATTCTTTCTTAAAAAAAAATTTTTTTTAATATAATTGTTTTAAATTTAATAAAACTGTCTATAATAGACAATTTTTATTTTAATAACAATTTAAACAAATAAAAATTAATTTTCTGTATTAATATTTTACTGTCAAAGCAGGAAAATATTATAAATTAATAGTAAATATTAATAAATTAATAAATATTATATTAATATTAATATTATATATAATATTAATTAATATATTAATTATTAATTATTAATATATTGATTAATAAAATATTAATATTATATATTAATAAATAAAATTATTATTTTCAATAATAAAAACAATATTTTGAAAACTGTAAAATAATTAATGAAGTAAAAAATATAAAATGTAAACTAAATTTTGTATTATCACAGAGGAAATAATTTATCAGCAATAAATAATTCTAGTGATGTTTAACCGAAGTTAACAATAAATAAAATAGTTAAAAAATTTTAATTTATAACAATACCTCTAAATTGTTACCACATTAATTGTAAATTAATAAATCATTTAAAAACTCGCAACAATACACTGAAAAAAATTTTATTTTATTCAAATAACTTAAATATTCACTTGATATTGAAAACCAAATAATTTTTATTAAAATCAAATAAACAGTAATTCACTGAAAAAACAATATTTTAAATTCACGAATATAATCTTGGCTACTATTTATTATTTAACGATATTTTCCATGTATTTTAATCTTAAAGGAAGAATATAATATCACTTAAGTAAGAAACAATTCTTAAATTCAGAAATATTCTTATTTTTAGAAAATTTTTCCTATTTTAATTTTTAAGAATATTATATTCTTACCTTAAGAATAAAATACATGGTAAATATTCTTAATAGAAACCAAGATTATTTTCTAAAATTTAAAATATCATTTTTTCAGTGATTGAATCAATAATTTTGAATGAAATACCATTTAATTGACTCAAATAAAATTTATTTGTTACTAATAAATTTGATAATTCAAGTAATCCATGATTTGAATCAAATACATTTTTTTCAGTTAAGTGAAGAAATTTTCAAAAACAATTTTTAAGAATAAAAATAATAAAAGAAAAACAAAAATTGAAATAAAAAATAAAGGAAAATATTTTATTATTTCAAAAAAGGGAGAGACTAGTGATAGTTGATACAAATAGAACATTTTCGATACAGTTGATTGATAATAAAATTATACAAAGCGATGACGGTCCAAGGGGAAAAATTACAAATAATTAATTGATTATAAGAAATTACTTTTCTTTAATAAATCTATAAAGTGAATTTTAATTTAAATGTACAACTAAAATCTCACGGTGCCACTGATTCTTGTACCCTTTCCACTTCATCTTCTTTACGAGCGAATTTTCATGCCATCTGGGTGGGAATTTACAGAATTATAATGGCGCGAAATTCAAATTTAATGAAACAAAAAATAGTAAAAATAACTCTTGTGCTTTGGTCCAATATTTAAATTAGAGATTGCTTTCTACAGTAGCCTTGGGCCAATATTGGCCTTGTCCTGGCATCATGGTTCAAAAAATAGATTACAAATAATAAACTTTGCTACAAACTGTCAAACTTTGCATTGCAAGATTTCTGAATAAATATAAATTATGGAAAAAAAGGAAAGAAAAACGAAAGAAAATTGAAAGAACAATCGAAAGTTACAGGGAAAATTGAAAAGTAAAACGATACAATAAATCCCAAGATAATCATATTATTCCCATCACTTGCGCTTTCTAATCCCTCTCAGCACAGCATTCAAATTATTGATTTCTTCTTGAAATATCTTTAAAAGACCATATATATATATCTAAAGAATAACGGAGTGAATTCCCCTTTCTCGGAAATTCCCTTTTTTTCCCAAAATTAATCACTCTCGACCTGCATTAATAGAAATAGTCTATTCTCAAATCTATTCAAATGCTGCATCTATATCTTATCCAAAAGGACGATCGCGAGTGTGCCACGCGCCTATTATATATTATATACACACACTTGTGTTCTTCATATTTTATAAAACGCACATGGTGCCCCATGGTGATACGTTCCTGATTATAATGTAATGGAGTGTGTTGCATTCAAAGAGTATACAGAGGAGACCGCGGTGACGGGGTCCCCCACCTGTTTCAGAAACCAAGTAAGTTGATCGGGCTGCCTACAACCAAGGGGAAACATCGTAGGCGCGGCAGTTTTCTGACGCTGCTCCTCCATCAAAGAAGCCCATGAACAAAACGGGGCTTTTCTATATAATAGAGTTTGCCTTTGGTTATTCCATTGCCCCAAAAACGATCGATATTCCAAAGCAACCCCCGGAGCAGTCTCGCATTTAAAAACGTCGCGACCCCTATAAATATATATATATATATTTACGTTACAACGTTTCAACCGTTCACCAGGTGAGACATCTTCTTTTTTTAAAAAAAGCGTTCTCCACTTGTTTTCACCTTTTGCGGGAAATTTTCAGTGCAAAATGAGTTTTTTTTTTGGCTTTCTTTTTGAAAGAAGAATAAATCAATGACGCTATCACGCATTCCATGTGTTGCGGATTGTTATAATGCAAGGAAGGTGATTCAGTCATTTTGCCAACTAGTGACTACATGTGCGCGATTATAATATATAGTTTGATTTATTCATTTATGCCGAGAGAGCTTTATTCGACGACGTGGGCGAAATTTTGTTGATTACATGCAATTCTTGTCATTTCCGCTCGTTTCTAGAAAATTATTTTATACAAAAGGGCAAAAGGGAAATCTAGCAGCGGGTATGTAGAAAAATGATTCATTTGCAAAAGATGAATATTCAAAATATTCTGAATGAAATATTGATCAATATTGCTAAAATTTATTGAAACTTGGAAAAAATATTTTGTGCCCAAAAATTCACATTTTAGTAAAAGAAAAGTAAAAGAAATTAAAATTAAAAAACGAATTTGTTTATGGTTTTAAAATTTTAAATAAATGATTTTCAACTTTGTTTATATTATCTAGACATTGTTTTTACAAACATAGAATAGTTTACCCAAATTTTGCCAAATTTTCATAATAAAATTAATGCCGAAAATCCTAGTAAAAACTTGTTTCTTTTGTTTGAATATTCTTTTTTTATTTTTTTTTTACTGTAAAAAATTAAAATAAAATGCCTATTATTGTTGTTGTTTTTAAATTTCCATTTTGTCTATTCTATTCATCTTAATTGCCAATACAAGCAAAATGTGCCAAATTGTATTTTTAAATGTTTTTTTTTTTTTATCAATTTGGGTCAATTCGCTTCAAGTGCAACGCATAATTAATTAAAACCATAAATCAATTGAAAATACACATAGTAGTTGAAATAAAAAAATACCTATACGTAATAATTACTAAATTTTAATTATCATTTAAAAACTTTTATCTTGAATTTATAAATCTAAATAAATAAAAATATATTAAAAAATTCGCAAAAATGGAAAAAATTAAGAAAAAACAAAAAATCGAAATTAAAAGTTTTTCTTTTTAATATTACCGGAAAAAAATTCATTCATCGAGAATAATTTCACTGTGTTCTCGATTGTATACGGTATATATCGTTTTGTAAAAAGGTAAAAACAAAGTGGCCTCCATTCGTATTCGTGTTTCACAATCGAGAGGAGTCGAAGGTCTATATACATGAATGCCGCACAATGTCCTCGCGTGTAAAAGGCAGGTGTGGATTGTAAATTCAAGTGCCTAGTGTTTGATTTCAAAATATGGCCCTCTCATGATGAATATAATGAAAAAAAGAAATAAAAAAAAAAAAAAAATTCAGAAACCGTTGCTGTATTAGTGGAACGTGACATTCGATATACTAGTGATCTACTAAGTGGTAACGGCAGTAAGAGTCAGACAAGTGCACAGATTCAATGTCAGATGCGCACTCTGTTTATATATCTATACAATCTGAAATGCATTTAATTACATCATTCGTATTTTTTATTCTTAACTATATCAATTTATGTAATTATTTCTTTTTTCAGAAAATTCCTTTAATTCCGCGTATAAATAATTTATTATAATAAATTTACCGTTACTTTTTATATATTTCTGTTTTACTCTCACATTTTATGAACAGGAGTGAAAAAGCTTTTAAAACTATCATTAAATTTAAAATATTTAAATATATTTTCCCTTTATAATAATAGATAGTTCTTTTATTATCAATAAAATATATATATACTTTTATATACTATTATTTAGCTTTAAGGAAAGAAGAAAAATTTTTTTAAAAATAAAATCAGTAAGTTTTGCACCCACAGAGAAACTTTTTATTTGAATCAAAAAATATTTATTTAGAACAAATAAAATTTATTTGGAACAAATAAATTGTTTATTAGGCTCTGAGTCAAAATATATATCTTTTTTCTGGGTGTGACTTTTTTGCTTTTAAATTAGTTAAATTTTACTAATAAATATGTAAAAAAAACATTTTCTTCTAATTAATTATAGTAAATTTTATCTAATTCAGATTTAAAGAGTACGTAAAATATTGTAAAAGGAAAAGTATTCTTTTTAAAAAAATGAACAGGAAAACTCTATACACCCAGAAAAAGGATATATTTGTCTCAGAGCCAAATAAACTATTTATTTGGAACAAATAAACTATTTATTTGGAACAAATAAACTATTTATTTGGAACAAATAAATTTTATATTTATTTGGTTCAAATAAAATTTTTATTTGGTTAAAATAAAATTTTTATTTAAAACACATAAATAATTTAGTTGGCTCTGAGACAAATATACGTTTATTTAACTGAAATAAATTATATTTGGTTCAAATAAAACATTTCTCTGGGTGTATTATAAAAATAAAAAATTTTCGGACTCGCGGAAAAAAAATATATATATAGAGAGAGAGAGAGAATCGTGAAGTAAATAACTGAAATACTGAGTACCAGGTAAAGAACTGCTCGCGAAATTATTCAAGATGGATCGATAGTTGGACGCTCGGTTGACGCGCAAGTGAATTCAACTATCTACGAATGTACACATGAATGCGCAGGTATAGAATCGTTCGTCTCCGAGAAAAACATTAGCTAAAGAACAATAAAATGTTTCGTAAAGGGAAAACTTTCAACGGATTTTTCCCAATATTTATTATATGTGCACATCAATATTTCAATTGAGAATAATTATTATCGAATTTTTTTTCATTATAAAATAACGATTAATCATTCAATTTGTCATATTAAATATTATATATATATATATATATAAATTATGAAATAATGTCTCTTTTAAAATAGACAAAGAGAATTATAACTTCTATTAAAAGAAGCTAATAACTAAAATCGATTCTCCCTACCAAAGAGTTGTAGTTTCATAAACTAAAGTTATTACATAATAATAAAGAAGACATCAACGATTGCAAAAATGATTATAATTTCTATATTAAATGAAGCTACCAACTGATTGTAACAACCAATAATCAATTAATTACTGTTTTTTTTTTATCGAAGGTACTTAACTTCAATTGATTGGAAATAAAATTAATGGTCGTAAGTCAGTCATTTCATTATAATTCATAGGTAGAATAAATTATAATCTCGATAAAAATGGTTGTTTTCATGTATATAGATTTGTAATTAATGTTAGCTTCATTTTAGGGTGAATAGAATTAACGATTGCTTCAATTAATTGTATTCTTTTATCGCTGGTTTTATGATTAATGTTTGCTTCAATTGATAGTAGTGTCCATCGCTAATTTTATGGTTAGTAGCTTCAATTAATAGTAGTTTTCTTGGATATATTTTTATAATTACTATTAGCTTGAAACCAAGAAAAGTAGATTTATTGCTAGCTTCAGTCAATGACTTTATGGTTAATATTAGCTTCAATTAAAAGAAAAACAGAAGTAATGATAGCTTCAATTAAAAGTGATTTTTATCGCTGGGTTTCTAACTAAGGTTTCATGGTTAATATTAGCTTCAATTAAAAGAATAACAGGAGTAAATATATCTTCAATTAAAAGTACTTTTCATCGATGGTTTTATGATTAATATTAGCTTCAATTAGTAGAAAACAGAAGTAATGGTAGCTTCAATTAATGGTTTATGGTTAATATTAGCTTCAATTAAAAGAAAAACAGAAGTAATGATAGCTTCAATTAAAAGTGATTTTTATCGCTGGGTTTCTAACTAATGTTAGCTTCATTAATTGAAAATATATATAAAGACAGCTTCAATTAATGGTAGTATCCATCGCTAATTTTATGGTTAATAGCTTCAATTAATAGCAAATAGATTTAATGGTAGCTTCAGTCACTTGTTTTATGGTTAATATTAGCTTCGATTAAAAGAAAAACAGAAGTAAAGATTGTCTCAATTAATGGTAGTATTCATTACTAATTTTATGGTTAATAGCTTCAATTAATAGCAAATAGATTTAATGGTAGCTTCAGTCACTTGTTTTATGGTTAATATTAGCTTCGATTAAAAGAAAAACATAAGTAAAGATTGCATCAATTAATGGTAGTTTTTATTGCTGGTTTTATGATTAATGTTAGCTTCAATTACCTAATAGAAAATTGATTTAATGGTAGCTTCAGTGAATGGTTTTATGGTTAATATTAGCTTCGATTAAAAGAAAAACATAAGTAAAGATTGCATCAATTAATGGTAGTTTTTATTGCTGGTTTTATGATTAATATTAGCTTCAATTAGTAGAAAACAGAAGTAATGGTAGCTTCAATTAATGGTTTCATGGTTAATATTAGCTTCAATTAAAAGAATAACAGGAGTAAATATATCTTCAATTAAAAGTACTTTTCATCGATGGTTTTATGATTAATATTAGCTTCAATTAGTAGAAAACAGAAGTAATGGTAGCTTCAATTAATGGTTTCATGGTTAATATTAGCTTCAATTAAAAGAAGAACAGAAGTAATGATAGCTTCAATTAAAAGTAGTTTTTATTGTTAGTTTTCTAAATAATTTTAGCTTCATTAATTAAAAATATGGGTAAAGATAGCTTCAATTAATGGTAATATTAATCTCTAATTTTATGGTTAATAGCTTCAATTAATAGCAAATATATTTAATGGTAGCTTCAGTCACTGGTTTTCTGGTTAATATTAGCTTCGATTAAAAGAAAAACAGAAGTAAAGATTGTCTCAATTAATGGTAGTATTCATTACTAATTTTATGGTTAATAGCTTCAATTAATAACAAATAGATTTAATGGTAGCTTCAGTCACTTGTTTTATGGTTAATATTAGCTTCGATTAAAAGAAAAACATAAGTAAAGATTGCATCAATTAATGGTAGTTTTTATTGCTGGTTTTATGATTAATGTTAGCTTCAATTACCTAATAGAAAATTGATTTAATGGTAGCTTCAGTGAATGGTTTTATGGTTAATATTAGCTTCGATTAAAAGAAAAACATAAGTAAAGATTGCATCAATTAATGGTAGTTTTTATTGCTGGTTTTATGATTAATATTAGCTTCAATTAGTAGAAAACAGAAGTAATGGTAGCTTCAATTAATGGTTTCATGGTTAATATTAGCTTCAATTAAAAGAATAACAGGAGTAAATATATCTTCAATTAAAAGTACTTTTCATCGATGGTTTTATGATTAATATTAGCTTCAATTAGTAGAAAACAGAAGTAATGGTAGCTTCAATTAATGGTTTCATGGTTAATTAGCTTCAATTAAAAGAAGAACAGAAGTAATGATAGCTTCAATTAAAAGTAGTTTTTATTGCTAGTTTTCTAAATAATTTTAGCTTCATTAATTAAAAATATGGGTAAAGATAGCTTCAATTAATGGTAATATTAATCTCTAATTTTATGGTTAATAGCTTCAATTAATAGCAAATATATTTAATGGTAGCTTCAGTCACTGGTTTTATGGTTAATATTAGCTTCGATTAAAAGAAAAACAGAAGTAAAGATTGTCTCAATTAATGGTAGTATTCATTACTAATTTTATGGTTAATAGCTTCAATTAATAGCAAATAGATTTAACGGTAGCTTCAGTCACTTGTTTTATGGTTAATATTAGCTTCGATTAAAAGAAAAACATAAGTAAAGATTGCATCAATTAATGGTAGTTTTTATTGCTGGTTTTATGATTAATATTAGCTTCAATTAGTAGAAAACAGAAGTAATGGTAGCTTCAATTAATGGTTTCATGGTTAATATTAGCTTCAATCAAAAGAATAACAGGAGTAAATATATCTTCAATTAAAAGTACTTTTCATCGATGGTTTTATGATTAATATTAGCTTCAATTAGTAGAAAACAGAAGTAATGGTAGCTTCAATTAATGGTTTCATGGTTTATATTAGCTTCAATTAAAAGAAGAACAGAAATAAATTATCTTCAATTAATAGTATTTTTCATCGATGGTTTCATGGTTAATATTAGCTTCAATTAGTAAAAAACAGAAGTAATGGTAGCTTCAATCAATGGTTTCATGGTTAATATTAGCTTCAATTAATAGAAAAGAGATTAACTACCAGCAATTTGAAGACATTACTATGTCTTCAACTAATGGTAGTTTTAATGGATAATTTTAATTATA
This sequence comes from Leptopilina clavipes, assembly GCA_001855655.1. Lineage (NCBI taxonomy): Eukaryota > Metazoa > Arthropoda > Insecta > Hymenoptera > Figitidae > Leptopilina > Leptopilina clavipes. The sequence continues at coordinate 15,354 of JUFY01031823.1, forward strand.
ATATAATTGATATTAGCTTCAATTAACTGAAAATTGATTTAACGGTAGCTTCAGACAATTGTCCTATGGTTAATATTAGCTTCAATTAATATAAAAAGGATAATTAATAGCTTCATTTAATGGTTGTTTTTTTTGCAATTAATCTTCGATGCAATCGATCAATTATGCATTCGATGGTAGCTTCAATAAGAAGAAAGATTCAATGATAGCTTCACTTAATGACATTTTTCATAGACAATATTTTAATTCAATACTAATTTTAATTTCTGCAATTAAATTCTGCTTACCGTAATATAAAGAAATTAAATTAGAATAAATAGTAAGTTAAATTAATTAATCAAAAACATAAACAAAAATCTTTTTTCAAAACAAAATTTATTCACAATAATAATTGAAGAAGGAAAAAATGATTTCTCTTTATATAATTTATTGAAAGTCAAAGGCAGTTATAACTTTCCATAAATCACGATGAGTCTGTCTAGACCCATGGCTGACTTGAAACGTTATGTACTACTGTCTGACTGAAAGTAGGACGACTACTGCGTTTTGTTCGCAGGTACCCACAATTCTTGTTCGTCGTAAATACATGTACACATGCACATTGTAAATGTCCTAATCAAACCATCTTGTATATTCAAAATTCGCCCGCATTTTCAATTCACATATACAAACAAAAAGTCTTTATTTTACATTTTAAAGCGCACAATTATTATAAATCACTAAATAAATAAGTAAACAAATTTCAGAAAATAATTAGGAATAAAATATTATATTTTTTACTAGAAAAAAAAAACATGTTTATGCAAAAATGTTGAAAAATCTCTTTAGACTTAAATTTTATTGTTCTCTAAATCATAAGCGTAACATTCGAGAAGCGAAAAATATATATATATAAAAAAAAATATACATCAATAACCAAGGCAATAAACACTTCACTGAGATCCAAATAAAATTGATAGATGCCACTAAAAAAAAAAAAAAAATATGTATTTGATGATTCGAATAATCGGTTACTATACTACTAGCAAAGCTTCGATAGTTCTCTCTTCGAAGATTTTATCTTCCAAAAAATGAATTGAAGAGCCATCAATGTTTATAACTATTTTAGTGAATGAAACATATACATGAAATTTGAAAATTACCATCGATTGTGGTTTCAATTCACTGAAGCTACTGTCAAATTAAAAATGCTGAAAATATTATAAATTAAGACAATTCGAAATAGCTTCAATTTATGAAGATATAAATATAAAGAAATACCTTTATAGATTGAAGCTACTTCTGTAGCTGAATAATTGAAGCTACTTAATTCGAAATATCTTCAATTTATGAAGATATAAATATAAAGAAATACCTTTAAAAATTGAAGCTACTTAATTCGAAATAGCTTCAATTTATGAAGATATAAATATAAAGAAATATCTTTAAAAATTGAAGCTACTTCTGTAGCTTCAATTTATGAAGATATAAATATAAAGAAATACCTTTAAAAATTGAAGCTACTTCTGTAGCTGAATAATTGAAGCTACTTAATTCGAAACTACCGCCCATTGACGATTACAATGTTGAGTAAATAAAGCTGTTAATTGAAGCTACATAAATTTAACTTCCAACGATTGCAAGTTCTATGAAGTGAAGCTACACAGAGAAAACGGAGTGTTGATTTTGTTGCAGGTAATATATTGACGGGGTAATTTTAATTTAGGGTAAATTTTCAAATTTACCT
>JUFY01031825.1:0-12823 GCA_001855655.1 Leptopilina clavipes
GTATTATTATTATTATTATTATTATTATTATTATTATTATTATTATTATTATTATTATTATTATTATTATTATTATTATTATTATTATTATTATAAAATCTTGCAGGCTAATTCTAGTCCATAGACAAACTACTTTTTTCCCGCTTTTTTAATTATTAAATTATTAAATTATTATTATGAATTTCTTTTGGACAAATTTTTTATTCCACTTTTACAACATATATATAAATTATAAAATTAAACAATAGAAGTTGGAAACATTATTTTCACAAAGTCTGTATATATATCTCTTAAATGAATCGCTTTTTATTGAACTACCTATATATATAAACTCTCGGGTACAGGAAAGTTTCTTGCAATCAGTTAAATTAACTGTTTATTCGAAACATCAGTTTTGTTTCTTCCTCGGAGAATTATTTTTTGAAAAACATTTCATTAAATAAATAATAACTCGAGTTATTGACAAGAATTAAATTACTCGCGGTTGAATGAACTAAACTCCCTACTGTTATATATATATATATATATATAAGCGCCGTACAAATTTTCTTTCAACCAATCAAAATATTATTATATTTAGATTATAAAACATTTTTTTTCAAAAAAAAAAATTTTTTCCGAATTTTCTTTATTTTCCTACAGAAAAAAAACTACTGAACTTTCACAAATTTTTTATATACTAATTTTCGAGTTGAAAAATAACGGAAATTTTCAATAAATACAAGTCACTGAAATTTATCAGTAATCGATGAAAAACGATTGAAAAATTCTGTCATTTTTAACTGATTTTCAATTAAATTGGACTGATTAAAATTGTGAGAAGTAGATCCAGAAAAAAGATATATTCGACTCAGAACCTACTAAACTATTTAAACTACTAATTTATTTGTTCCAAATAAATTTTATTTGATTCAAATAAAAATTTTATTTGTGTCAAATATAAAATTTTTATACTTCAATTTTTATTTTTATTGAAAAACAAATTAGTTTAGTCTGAGACATTTCTCTGGGTGTACAAAAAATATAAATTTTTTTTCTGATCTCGATTTTTTTTTATTATAAAATAAAAATATCTGAATATGTCCTTTTCCGCGAAAGAGACTTTTGGTATTATAATATATAAATTCCAAAGGACAATCGGCTCCGTAAATGAAGCGGACCAAAGCAACATTAAAGCTTTAGTACCTCTTCATTTGAGCCTCCCCCCCGCCCCGTATAAAGGACCCTTAACCAAGAAAGCTCGCTCCGAGTGAAATTCCCACCACCTCATTCCCACAATCATTAGCATGCTTTCCAAGTATTAGAAGGTCATTATTAGTGAGCTAATCGAAAATTCCCAGTCTTCCAAGACGTTCACATCCATATCCTGAATGTTGGCCCAAGAAACAGGAAATAAATTCAACGACTTCCTCTTAGTCGCCGAGAGAGAAATTGAGTAAATGACAATTATAATTGGAGTAATAGATGGAATGGGTGAATATGCTAAAGGTATTTGAGAGAGAGAGAGAGAGAGAGAGAGAGAGAGAAGGGGTGTTAGGTAAGGCGGTTGAAACCATGACGCAAGTCCTGTTAGCAGGAAACGGGGGGGTGGTTGGTTGGTTGGTAGATTCGTTGGTTGGTAGTCTGTAGTCATGTCGAGTGTAGCCAAGCAACGCGCAATGACCACAGTCTCTAACGATACGGTACCAAGCTCACACAGGTTGTCCTTCCCTCCTTCCTGACCCAACATAATAATTTTCCCCTTTTACAAAACTCTTTGCCCAAGAAATGAATGACTATTCCACCCTTAATATGGGGTGAACATCATGACGATGATTCCCAATAAACAAAATCGAATCGAATCACGATTTCACTCCACGTGAATTTCACAGTGACAATATCTCGTGTGTGTGCGTGTGTGTGTGTAATTTTGGAATTCGATTCATTTTATAAAAAAATCATCAGGTAAGTTCCATTTATCTATTTTTGATTCTATTTTTTTTCATTCGTATATCAATAATTAATTATTTCTGCTTTCGAAATTAAAAACTAATTACTAGTTAATTTAATTGTCGCAAGAAAATTTGTCTCGATAACGAGGTTCAAGTGTACTTTGCCAAATATTTCGATATTATTATTAAAAAGAAAAAAAAATGTTTAGAAGAAAGTTTTCACAATATGATGTAAATTATTCACCAATTGAATTATTTTTACATTTCTTTTCTTCGCTCAATGCAATTTTTCGCAAGCTTAAAAAGTTATTTCATAGATATGAAATATGTATGTATGTTGTTTTACTTTCATATAAATAGTAAAACATGTATCGATTCATGTCCTTATCAAATATACGATACTTTTATTTTTAAGAATGCTAATTTTTTTTCACCATTTTTGGAAAAATTATTTAAATTTTGCAAAATGTTTTTTCCGAGTATACTGTAAACTTGAAAGTATCAAATTGATTCCAAAAGTATCAAATTGATACCAAAAGTAGCAAATTGATACCAAAAGTAGCAAATTGATTCTAAAAGTATCAAATTGATTCCAAATTTTTGGATCATTTTGATACTTTTGGTATCAATTTGATAATTTCAGTATCAAATTGATACTTTTGTATCAATTTGATACCAAAATTTCCAAAAGTTTCAAATTGATTCCAAAAGTTTCAAATTGATTCTAAAAGTATCAAATTGATACCAAAAGTATCAAATTGATTCCAAATTTTTGGATCATTTTGATACTTTTGGTATCAATTTGATAATTTGATTAATTGATAATTTGATCCATTTGATACCAAAAGTACCAAATTGATTCCAAATTTTTGGATCAATTTGATACCAAAAGTACCAAATTAATTCCAAATTTTTTGATCAATTTGATACCAAAAGTACCAAATTAATTCCAAATTTTTGGATCAATTTGATACTTTTAAGTTTACAGTGTAATTTTATTTTCATAGTGTCTTTTTGTCATTACAATTTTCTTTTTCTCACTACCTATATATTTAATTAGTATAAATTAGTAATTACAAGCGTGTGTATTTAATGAAATTGAATCTATTTGAAGTAGTTTTTGTCTACTGGGGAAAAAAACACTTTTAAATGTTTATTTTTCGTGTAAACAAAGAACAAGATTTTATGCAAATGAACGATCAATGGCAATATATATATATATATATATATATATATATATATATATATATATATATATATTTGTTGCTGAATACGTAAAATACTGAACTGAAAAATAGTTGAGGAAAAGAGTGAATAGCATAAAAAAAAAAAAATAAAAAAAAAATGAGAGCTTTAGGAAGCATGGTATTCTTGCATTCATTATACGCCAGAAAGAGATTGATAAAAAATCTAATTGGAACGGATAAATATGTATGAGAAACACAATTTCGTCTGCGGAAAATCATAAGGAGTGCAATAGCTGGAAAAGCAGTATCGATTTCCTATTGAACTTTTCTAGGGGGAAATTTGTCAAACCTTAAATTTATCCCATTTTTTTTTCTTTGCTTTTTTTGCATATTACCTCCTGTATCATACAACCGGAAAAAAGATATATATTTGACTCAGAGCCTACTAAACTATTTATTTGATTCCAAATAAATTTTATTTGGGTCAAATAAAAATTTATTTGGTTTAAACAAAATTTTTATTTCTGTCAAATAAAAGTTTTATTTAATTCAAATAAATTATATATTTGATTCAAATAAAACATTTCTCTGGGTGTAGTGTTTCACATTCCCAAAAAAAAATTTTTTTCCCCTTTTTTTTCTTTTTAGATAAAGTAGAATTTTTATTTTAAATGACAATTTCTCTGCTTTTATATTATTATTGTAATTTAACTGCTCTTTAGCAATTTGGAAAAATTATTAAAGAGGGGAAAATACCTTTTGATGGCACGAGATCGCATTTTTTTTTTGTAGTGATTTTGTTACCGATGGACATCAGCCATAAACAATATATTTTACGGGAAAATTTATCCGTTACGGGAAAAACAATGCATTTAAATGATAGTGGACGACATGAAAAAGATTCGAGGGCAAAAAAAGAAGTAAAAAAAAAAAAAAAAACGAGACGCTTTAAAGTCCAGGGTATATATGTACAAGTTCGCGATACTACGTGTACCAACCGCAACTAATCGGGGTAAACTACTTTTTTTTCATTTATTAATAAAATAGAGACCAAGGCCAAGACGCAAACGGTCGAATCATTTCAACGTCATTCACACCGCTTGTGATTGTGATTGTGTGACTTGCAAATTTTTGGAGAATTTACATTTATTTTCATTTAGACATTTAAATGTATTGATTAAACAATTAATCTCTAATCTAAAGAGAATATATTCTTAACTTGAAAAAGAATTTTGATCTCTGTTGAAAAAAATTTGTTTGATTCAAATAACGGATTATTATCAAATAACGGATTATTATCAAATAACGGATTATTATCAAATAATGAATTATTATCAAATAAATATTTAATTGAAACAAATAAATATTTACATGAACGAAATAATTTCTAAATCAAATAAACTCTAAGTGAAATAATAATTTCTCTATTTGAATCAAATTTAGTTGATTAAAAATTTATTTGATACAAATAAACATTTATTTGATAATAGTCAAGTAATTCATTATTTGAATCAAATTTAGTTGATTAAAAATTTATTTGATACAAATAAACATTTATTTGATAATAGTCAAGCAATTCATTATTAGAATCAAATTTGGTTGACAAATAAAAAATTTTTTTTTCACTGTACGAAAAATGTGTTAGAAAATAAGTTAGATGAATAAATAAAAAAATACATGAAAAATCAAAAATCATAAATAAAATGAGATGTGTAAATAAAAAAAAAAGAAAGGTAAAAATTCGTGTATATACACGAATATTGGAAGTGGTGCGCAAAAAGATAATTAGCGTTGTTGAATTGAACGCGAAACAAGATTATGTTGCAATAAACAGAACATAACTACCAAACAAATATAATGTTAAGTGAATTTCGATCTACGTTTGAAAATTGTAGTTGTACAGAAATAAAACTTTTCTCATTATCCAAGAGTCTGTTGCACTCCAGAAAAAAAATAAACAATTACTTTGAATGTCATGCGTGCTATTGAAGCGAAGTATAAATGTAACAAGTTTTAAATCGATTTTTATATTCCTATACAGAATGTACAGCTGCGTGTCCAGTTTCTATGAATTCTTTTCCCGAATAAAAAAAACAAATGCAAAGCATTTTTTTTAACATCATTTTGACATTTTTTTTTTTTCAATTTTTTCCATTTTCCATTTTTTCTTTTTTCGTTTCATTAAGCAGCATTCTTTTCTTTTTATATTTTACTCCCTAAATCTGAACTAGTGAAATTATTATATTCAAGTTTATTCGAATTGACAAATTTTTATTTGAATGAATTAAAAATTAAAAAAAAAAAAGTAAAACGAAAGTAATATAGAGGGCAATTCTGACTAACAAGCACTTGAAGATTTCATAAACAAAAACTTAAATATTTAACTGTAAAACTCGAACTGAAATCTGCTTAGGAAAACTTAGTTATCTTGAGAAGTGTTTTGATGTCAAAACTTATTCAAAGCAAAATAGCTTATATATAATTTAAAAAAAACTAACAAGATGAATTTCATGTTCTTTTTCTTTTATTATTGAAGTTAAAATTGATTCGATTTTCTGTAAATCGTGTGATTGATTTTGAAAAAAATTTTTCCAAAAGTAGAGGGAAAAAATTTTTCTTATTTCATTAGAATATTTCATTAGACGTTGATTTGAATGCAAGTGAGTGTGAATTGCGCACAAAGAAGCAAAAGGCTATTAAACTTGGAAAGCAAGTAGCAATAGCACACAGTGGACAACAATTAAGTAAATTACATTTGACGTGACACTTAATTATCTCTAATGAAGTATCGAATTGTACAAAAGAAAATCATCCACGCGACAGAAAGAGTAAAGAAATTACTCGGTTCGCAGTTTCATTTTCTTTCTTCTACTTGGGTCAATTTTTAAAATTTTTTATTCAACACTTTAAAACACTATTTTGTTAGTAAAGTAAATCTTTTTTTATTCAAAAAAATTTGGAAAATAAGGGAAAAAACCTGCCAGAAAAAATTTTCTAAAATTAGAAATATTACAATTTTTCTAATTCGGAGTAATTTGGAAAAAAAGGGAAAAATACTGCCAGAAAAAGTTTCCTAAAATTAGAAACAGTATAATTTTTTTTATTCGAAGAAATTTGGAAAATAAGGGAAAAATACAGGCAGAAAAATTTTTCCCAAAATTAGAAACATTTTTTGTTAATACAAAAAAAATTTTTTTCAGTCAAACAATTTCTTGAAAAATTAATTAACATTATTTTCTTTTTTTTTAATTTCGAAGAAATTTTTTTCTAATTATCAAACAATGGGCAAAAAATTGTTTATTGAAAAGAAAATTGTTCTCGAGGTTATTTTCTAAAATTCTAAGAAAGCTCACTGCATGCTATACACGTGTAGTGATTAAAACAAAAATGAGAAAATCAGAAACATACCAGATTGATATAAGCAACATAATCTCTTTCACCTGAAAGCATTTGAAATTACTCTTCGCTTTGCCAATGAATAATAACAGCTTGTTTTCAAAGTCGATCGAAGAAATTAATATTCATGAGTGTTGTTCACCTGAATTCGAAAAAAAATTATAAAATATGAACTACAAAATACATCATGAAAATACAGAAAGAAAAATAAATAAATAAAAAAATGTGACGCATACTGTTGTGTACACTAAAACCGTTGAGAAATAAATTCAGGGAAATAATTTTTTAATTTCCTTGTTTATGATGAAAGGTAAAAAGATCGATTAGAATTTATCCTCACGGCAGATAAACTTACCTGTCAATTCTGCCAATTCTGTGAATAGCCTCATCCAAAATCTTTTACACTCCGCAGTGAACACCTGAAAGTAAAAAATTAATATTTAGTATTTTTTCCTGAAAAATTTTTTTCAATGTTTAGTAATTTTTTTATTTGTCAAATAGATTCATTTCTTCATTGTATATACATTAGATTCAAAACAATTTATTTATTTATTTACAAAAAATTTGTGAATTCAAATAAACTTGAATATTATCAATTACTTGCGCCAAATAATTTTTGTTTAAATCAAATAAACTGTCAATGAAAATAATAATTTTTGTATTTGAATGAAATATCATTTAATTGACTCAAATCAAATTTATTTGATACAAATAAATATTTTTTATTTGCTATTATCAAGTGATCCATTATTTGAATCAAAATGATTTAAAAATTGTGAACGTTCAAATGAACCGTAATATTTTTTCGATATATAAATATTTTCCGCAAAAAAAAATTACGGACTTAAAAGCAAATTGAACATTTTGAAACTTTGGCATTTATTTTTGAATAAATTACATGCAAAATTATTAGAATAGAATTTAATCTTGAGGAAGAAATAAATAAACAGGTTCAATTGAACTTTCGAAACTTTAGGAATATGAATCAAAAATAAATATTTTTTTCTATGTATAAAATGGTTAATAAATTTTTCTTATTTCCAGATTCCAAAGATTCCAAAGATTCTCAGAATTTAAGGCACTAAAGTAATTTTTATGTTACTTGATAGATGTATAAGGATTTTTACATCCTCTACTTAATAGACTGTGATTCTCGTATATAGAGTTATTAAGACAAGTGAAACTGGTCTAAAAAGTCATCATAAATATTCAATTATATAATCGCTGAAACAATCAAGTTATTGAAAAATGTGAAAAATGTGAAAAATTGCGAATGATAAATGAAGAATCTATAAAAATCACTTGCGATCAATAAAAATGGAAATTATATAATTTTTGCAAAGAAGATTAAACAGTAAAATGTTGAAGAAGCAGAAGAATTAAAATTAAGGAGCAAAGGAGCGGCATTAAGTGGAGTTCAATGAAAACAAGAGGTTTTTCCATTTTTAAAATGTCAATGAAGAGAATTGCAGTTCTAACAGCTGTACATTCTTCTCAATATTATTCAAATAATAATTCGAGTGGTTCCGGTTTGAGTTACATTCTTCAAGGTTATAACATGTCCTCCATTGGGAATGGAAGATCCAGTCGCTTTGAGCCTGATCTTCACGGAAACGTGAATATTCTCCTTGGAGGGTGAGTTTTATCCGCACTTGTTTTAATGAACAAAAAAAAATTTAACCAGTGAAAAAATATTTTTTTAAAATAATTTTTAATAAATGGAAAAAAATAAAACATTAAAAGAAAAAAAAATTCAGTGCTATAATGAAAAATAGAGTTGTGGGATTTTTATTTTATAAAAAATATAAGAATACAGTGTTTTTGTTTGCATTAAAAAATGTGGGTTTTAAGATGTGTAACTTTTTGTTGAAATGAAAAAGAATTTTTTTCCCCTTTTTCTCGATTTGTGATATAATCACTGGCTGCGCGAAAAAAAAGGTGTATGAAACTTTCTTTTGAAAAAGGCGGACGCGTTGCAAGTGTACTTGTAAAATCTAGGGTCTCGACCTGATACTTTAGAACCGTGAGAATACCCCAAATCCCCTGTCTCTTGAAAAGAGTCAAGGATTTTTACACTTCTCAAAAAAAAATAATAATAATAATTTTTTTGTTCTCTTTGCTCCATGAGTTTGATTTTTTAAAATCTTTCTCATGTCTTCCTGATGAGAAATAATTATCGACGCGACGCCTTGAAAGAAAAGAAAGAAAAAAAAACCAGGATTCATGCAGAAAAGATTTTTTGTATTTTTTCGAAAAATACCTTTAATTATTTTTTAAATTAATATTTTTAGTTATTTTTTTATTTTTATTTATTTAGATTTTTTAAATTAATATTTTTAGTTATTTTTATTTATTTAGATTTATTTTCTGATTTATAATTTTTTATTTTTATTATAAAACAACGTTTCTATGAACGTTAATAATTGAAAAGAAATTAAAATTCGAATGTTTCACTTTTTATATAAATAAAAATTTTTCCATCAAACAGCAGTATATACCGATTCAAAGTTCTATTCAGAATTTTTGCGAGAAAATTAAATATACTTGCAAGCGATAAATTTTGTTTGGCACATGCACATTATGTGAGTTTCGGTCATTAGTCGCTTGAGAAATTACTCAAAGATTTGAAAATTCTTTGATGTCTTCTGACCCGATTACACTCAGCTAGTTAACATTATATAATTAAAAGAGCACAAAGAAAAAATTAATAGCTTTAGGCATCTCTTATAATTTTTTTCGACAAATTTTCTCTGTTATGTAATTATTTTCCTTTCTAACTGATTTTGTTACTTAATAATTTCAAGACAAATAGCGAATATTAATATTTCAATATGTAAAAAAATATTAATTCAGAAAAAAAATTTTATTTGACTCAGAGCCCACTAGACCGCTTTTATTTATTTTAAATAAATTTCATTTGATTCAAATAAAACTTACTTGGTTCAAATATATTTATTTGGTTCAAATGAAACTTGATTTTGTTCAAATGAAACTTAATTTGATTCAAATATATTTATTTGGTTCAAATAAAACTTGATTTTGTTCAAATGAAACTTGATTTGGTTCAAATGAAACTTGATTTGGTTCAAATGAAACTTGATTTGGTTCAAATGAAACTTGACTTTGTTCAAATGAAACTTAATTTGGTTCAAATGAAACTTAATTTGGTTCAAATATATTTATTTGGTTCAAATGAAACTTGCTTTTGTTCAAATGAAACTTCATTTGATTCAAATGAAACTTGACTTTGTTCAAATGAAACTTAATTTGGTTCAAATGAAACTTAATTTGATTCAAATATATTTATTTGGTTCAAATAAAACTTGATTTGGTTCAAATGAAACTTGATTTGGTTCAAATGAAACTTGATTTGGTTCAAATGAAACTTGATTTTGTTCAAATAAATTTTATTCGGTTGAAACTTCAAATAAAACTTAATTTGGTTCAAATATATTTATTTGGTTCAAATGAAACTTGCTTTTGTTCAAATGAAACTTAATTTGATTAAAATGAAACTTGACTTTGTTTAAATGAAACTTAATTTTGTTCAAATGAAACTTGATTTTTTCCAATCAAACTTAATTTGGTTCAAATGAAACTTGATTTTGTTCACATGAAACTTAAGTTCGTTCAAATAAATTTTATTTGGTTCAAATGAAACTTGATTTGGTTTAAATTTATTTATTTGATTCAAATGGAACTAAATTTGCTTCAAATGAGACTTGATTTAGTTCAAATGAAACTTGATTTTGTTCAAATAAATTTCATTTGGTTCAAACTTTAAATAAAACTTAATTTGGTTCAAATAAATTTTATTTGGTTCAAATGAAACTGAATTTGATGTAAATAAATTTTAATTGGTTTAAACTTCAAATAAAAATTAATTTGTTTCAAATAAATTGTTTCGTATAATCTCTGAGAGAAATATACTTTTATTCCACTCAAATAAATTATATTTGGTTCAAATAAAATATTTCTCTGGGTATAAATATTAATTAATATTGCATTAATTGTAGATCGTAATTTAATAATAATAATAATGAAAATTTAAAAATAAAATAGTATGTATTATTATTTTTGGGAAGTTGTTTTCATATAGTAAATGAATAAAAAGGACCTTTACTTATCGCGTCAATACTCATAAAGTTTAGTAGACTAGAATTTTCGCGAAATGGTCACCGAGGGAGTGTTTAGCATTTCGCAAATAGGAATTTAATATATATACATTTATACACAGAAACAAACACACACAGAATAACGCTACAAATAACTTTCCACGATACTGAAATCAGAAAAAACAATCGTACAAAACCTTGAATATATTTCAAAACCATTAGGAAATATCAATAAATTATTTTATATTTTCATTCGAACAAAATAAAAAAAAAAAGAATTTTTTAACTCTGTTCGCTTTTCAACGATATTCCAGGTACTTTGGATTAATTAGAATTATTAAATATTTATCAATTTTTGATAAATAAATTGCCTGCTGTATTAATTTCGGAAAATTAGTTTTTTTTAACGATTTTTTCATGTTTCATGTTCTGTTTTCGTTTTTTCTTTCACAGAGCCATGCTCAGCGGTGTGATTATGATCGTCGTACTGATTTGTTACTGCTGTCATAGAAATGTACGAAAGCATCGACCGCAGGAATATTCTCAATACTGGCGCACTGAACCAGATGTTCACAGTCTTGAAGTTTTTACGATGGATTCTCATGCTATGGTAAGCAAACCAGTCGTAAAATATATCTCCATTTTTCTATAAAATTTTTTCTTTTTTTTTTTTTTTCTAAGCGTTCCCGTTTTAATCCTTCAACTTACTTTTTAATTTTATACTTTTTTCTCTCCATTATAACGCAATTTATACTTTCTTCAATAAGTGCGAAACAAGTACTTCAGGAAAAACTTTTATCATCAGTTATAGGTCAAAATTATTTCCTCGCAATTGTATATTCCTTTATTATTTCAAGTTAACGAAAAAAATACCTGTAATTTCATTTTTTAGACGAGGGAAAATTTTTCCCTTTTTTCTAAATTTCTTATAAGAGAGTTTTCTTTCTATTCTTTAATTCATATATATAGAAATATTTCATTCGGGCAAAAAAATGTGATCTCTGTAATATTATTATTTTATGATAAGAATTCCTTTGATTCAAAGAAACTTTTCTTTATGTGTGATTGAAATTTTACCTTTAAAGTTTGAACTCGATTATATAAAAAATAAGGGTAATGAAATACAGAAGTAAATACATAAATATAACTTTCAGTAAAATAGAAAATAAATTCTTCTAAAATTCCTCTTCTAAAATCCCTCTTCTAAAATCCCTCTTCTAAAATTCTTCTTCTAAAATTCTTCTTCTGATACAGTATGTTTTCGTATTTAATTCCTGTGTTTTACTTATAATTAATAAGAACCCAAATCACCAATACGACTTCAAAAAAAAAAAAAAAAATAGAGGGAAAAAAATCAATAACATTGTTTATTTAAATATTATTTTTAGTGAATTGTAAATTTTTTATATTATTATTTCTATATTTGAATGAACTCTCAGTTCCATTCATTCTAGAGCAGTTACCTTTTAATGAGTTTTCTTAATATTTTACAGAGGTTGTCCGACTAAGACAGCCTTGTCTACTTTTAGCTTATTCTTGACTCTAGATACACTATTTTTATATTATGGCTGTAATCAAAAGGGACGCGCGGTCTAGGTTGAAAATAGGCTGACAATTATTCGCGAGTAATAGAAATTATTGTCTCTCGTAAATCAATATTGTTATAGAGTTGAAATCTCATTTTACAAATGTTGAGATTTTTTTTCCCATCAAAAAACACAAATCGAATCCTAAAACAACTAAAATGAAATTTTTCTATACGATTTCTTACGATCTTGTGTATATATATATAGAGTTTAAGGTAGAAATTTTTCAATTTAATAAACTTTAGAAAATTTCTATATACTTCAACTCGACAAGATGATACGATCATTATTTTATCTATATAGAAAGTAGTTTTCTTGAAATAAGTATTATATACAGTTATCGTGAGATTTTATCATCTATTTTTCATCAAGTTGCGGTGAAATTAAAAACAATTGAAATAATATAAAAGAAGATTAAATATAACAATAAGTTTTATTCGAATGTAAATATGAAGAAAAGAAAAAGAAAAACCTCTCAAAACTGTCTAAAACCAAATGTAAACTTTTCTGATAAAAAAATTTTCGATCTTGAAAGACAAATCAATTATAATATTATAATTATTAATTATAATAAATAATTAAAATATAATATAATTATAATATAAGTA
>JUFY01031828.1:0-22807 GCA_001855655.1 Leptopilina clavipes
ATGTCCCTCGTATATATTTTGTTAATTTCAATAAATTTTTACCTGGTTTTTGTTGGAAATATTAGTTCATAATACGAGCAATCATTTTCAAAGGATTTCACATTAATTTATAAAATAGATTATTAATAGATAATTTTGTTAATTGTTAAAAAAGTTATAAGCTCTTAAAAAATGTCCCTCACTTTTAACCTTTTTGACTACAATCCTCTTATTTACCATTTTTCTTCAGTAAGACAAGTGGCACACCAAAATAACTTATGAGAAATCAAAGTTCAAATTCTCATTTTCAATGATACCACACCTTGTTTTGGCAAATGACAATTCTAGTTTTGACAATTTAAAACGGCCAATAGTCGAAGTAAATCTGCCATGCCTAGTTTTGGCAACTTAAAACGGTCACAACTAGTCTTGGAAAAAATGCTCTTGCCAAAATTAGGTGTGGCCTATTTTTTCGTCCATTGTCCGTTTTCGGCTTTTGAGCCTAACATATGTATATACCCACACAGCACAACATTTTGCAGCACGTTTGCATAGCAACGTTCGGAAACTTGCACGTTGTAAACTTTATACTGCCCAGACATTTTGCTAGTTGCTGCAAACTGGCCGTGCAAGTTTTTTAACATTGCAATGCAAACTTACCGCAAACTTGCTGTATGCTGTTGTGCTATGTGGGTATACATATGAGGCAAAATATCTCAACTGTCTAGGTCAAAAAATGAATTTTCTCGAAACTTTGCCAAAATATTACTAATATTAGTGGAAGTGTAAATACCAATTATTATTAAATTTGATAAAATATTTTTTGAGTTACGGAGTTTCAAAATTTTCACTTTTTTGAAAATGTCTTTTTTTCGATTTAATATATTGATAAGTAAAATTAATAAAATTAAAAGTATGAACAATGATTTTTCACGTCCTGTGAAAATAAGAGTGGGACCGCAAAATGGTTTTAAAGAAAAAAAATATAATATCACCTGGCGCTCCCGATTTACATGCAATCGAAGCGCGCGATGTGTTTTTATATTTTTTTTCTTCAAAACCATTTGCGGTCCCACTCTTATTTTCACATGACTTATAGGAAGAAAGCTAAGCTTTCCATTGGGATAGGTTAGAAAAAGAAAAAAAGAACCGTTTTTGAGATATATTGAAATTAAGAATTTTTCCGTCTTCCATTTTACTTCTGATTAAACAAGGGAACAATTTTTCTTGCCGATTGCAAGATTCAATATTATAAACTGTCGGATTTATTGTTTATTTTATAGATTTTAATATTATTTAATATTTATTTATTGATTTGCAATTTTATTACTAATTCCCATTAACCAATACAAACTTATAATATGTTAAGAGATTTCTTCCCACACAGCATCCTATGGATATCTTTTAGTTTTCGGCGGTTTAGATATCCATGGGATATTTTATGGATATCCATAAATGTCTCTAGGATATCCAAACCGCCAGAAGCTAAAAGATATCCATAGGACGTCCTAGGAATATCCTTAATATCCCAATGCTGTGATGGTTTATTGTTCAAGTTTTATTGATTCAGCAGAGTCATAATTGTCAGTCATTTTTTAAATCGTGGACTCCCTATTTGGAAATTTTACAAAAAAGTGTTGAATAAGTATTTGTTCTTATTTCTTCATCACTGAATCAACCCCAACAGCATCTGGTTATTTAGGATATCCTATGGACGTTTTATAGATGTCCGGAAATTAGGATATTCATGGGTCACCAGGGATTCATTCTATTTAATGCTTGAAATTCACTCTTATATTGAATAATCTCAAATTGGACAGAATATTGATAAAATTAATTCTTTTTCATTTCGCAATGTAACCTATATTCCATTAGTATATTTCGTAAATTTTTAATTTCGAAAAAGATTTGACAGATTAAGTATAAAATATTCGACGTTGAAAATTCTCTATTCCACAACTAGAATTGATTTGTCATCATCTTTTTAATCATATTTAATTTTCCGAATTAAATGGAATTATTTTTTTAAAACCCATTTTATTCGAGCCTTGTTATCGGGATGTACGTATGATATCTTGAAGTGTCTGTTGTTACGAGGTAAGAATAAGAAAAAAAATTTGATTACCGGAACGTGTTTAAATTAATTTACTCAAACAAAAGTAAATTAGAAATTAATTTAAAAAACATTTGCCTGAAATTTTAATTTAGCGACAATTATTTTTATTTAGAAAGGTAAAAGTTTGTTTTGGCGTTTAATTAAGGGAAATAGAAATTCTGTTAATTACACGCCAACTATATATAGTCGAATTGGTCTGAGTTAATTAAAATCAAATCAAAAGTTCTTATGTATACTTGAATTTGCATGTGAAAAGAAACATGTGACTTATTTCTAAAGTTTCGTGATTGACTTATTTTCAGATCCATATGTTAAAGTGTGGCTGTATGTTGCTGAGAAGAAAATCGAGAAGAAGAAAACGCCAATATTTAAGTGCACGTTAAATCCTGTATTCAACGAGACGTTTAACTTCGATCTCACATGGGACAAGTTTAGGGATTGTTACCTAGATGTTATGGTAATGGATTTTGACAACATCGGCCGGAACGAACTCATAGGCCACATCATATTAGGAGGTACGTTCATAATTATGCAACATTTAATTTATATACAATAATTTAATTTCGATACGAAGTCTCTTGCGAATTTCAGACATATCAGAAATACATTTAGCCATTTATAAATGGGTTTTTGCAACATTTTTATTTCGATATCAATGTTATTATTTCCACAATATTCACTGATACTTTTTTTGTTGCATTAGTCGCAGTAGGTATTATTTTCCTTTTCTTTTTGAATTTCTATGCCGTCGAATTTATGGGAACAGATATAATTTTTTTAATTTTTAATAACTCGAGTTAAAAAGAGGTAATAAATCGATTTTTGAGAAAAATGTTTTTCGCACAAAAAGCTTTTATACTTGAAATTGACAAGGCTAATTTTTCAACTTTTTACCTGCTTGGAGATCGAATTTAATTGCGTTGAAGTTACGATGTAATTACTTGTTATAAAGGATTCCATTATAATAATTAACACCGCTACAAGAATGAACTTGTTCTACCAAATAGTCGATAATAATGGTATTTCCTAGGCACGAGGCTTTTTGGTATGTACATACATACTAGAAATACTGGACAGTATTCGAGACAAGTAACACAATTGTGGTTTGCAATGTGGATACGTTGATCGAATGTACTATAAACTTTTCTCTGTAATTATAATATTATTTTAATTATTGTAAAAAAGTGAACTGAAATATTAAATAATTAATAAATTAAAATCTTTAATTATGAAGCAAAAAAAAAACGTCATAAAGTAATGCGTATTAAAATAATTATGAAAGTGTTTTTCTATTTGTTATTATTAATCATTTTTCTCTAATTAAAAATTTATCATCTTTTTTAATTACATAGTATAATTTTAGTTGTTTATAACGAATGAATATTGCTAAGTTGGGAACTTATAATCCTCCTTAATCTATTTCTCGATTTAATTTAGTTGTAGTTCGATATAACAAATATTTGGACGAAGATAGTAAAAGAATGGTTTTATTTATTTAGCAAAAATTTTAATTAAAAACGAGCAATTTAATATTTATTAATTATTAATTATACCATCTTCAGTTTCCTCCAATCTTCCTTTCCTATTGTTCAGAACTTCCTTCAAGACGTGCTACCTGAAATGAATATCAATTGTCAAACTCCTTTGATATTGGGTTTAATAGAGAATTGTTGATGCACTAGCTGTTTTTCAATAAATTTAGTTTATCTTTATATTTATATTTTGCGGGCAAAAAGGTATGGAACCTCTTAAGTAGCTTTCTTATGGTTTTTATTTAGCATTGCTGAATAGAATAAAATCGATGAACTACACTTCGGATTTCCAATCAGCTACACCAAACTTTCCTATTTGGGAATCAATTTAAATCATTTTAAATATTTCATAAACTAATTATCACCAAAACTCAACTTAACACTGCTAAAATTTTGGGGCTAATTCCGAATTAAATTGGTTCAATAATTGTATGAAAACAGTCTGGACGAAAAGATAAATCCAAAATCTGTTTGAAATTAGTCCGCAACAATAATCCGAATTCAGTCCGATAAAAAAACTGAATTCAAACTGAGTCCGAAATAATTAGAAATTTGTATGTAGACAACCCACAAACAATCTGCAACAATCTCGATTTATTCCGGATTTTTAACCCGATTACATCCTGATTGTGTTGGACTAATTGCGGATTGTCTATATATTTAAAATTCCAATTATTCCGGACTCATTTCGGCTTCAGATTTTGATCAGCCTAAATCTGGATTAATGCGAACTAACATTGGATTTTTTTCATAGATTTCAAAATAATTCGGACACATTTCAGACTAAGTTTCTTGACAGAACTAAATCCAGATTGTTGCTGACTGTTTGCGGATTGTTAACATCAAATTTCGGATTATTCCGAAATCATTTAAGATTAAATCTAGATTTTTCCGAACGGACTGTGGATATTGTACTTACAAAATCAGGATTAATCGGGTCTCATTTCTGAATCCAAATTTAGTTCAGAATGTATGTAAAATAATCCGAAATGAGTCCGGAATAATCCGAATTTTGTATTTAAGACCATAAACCGGATTCAACCGCATTCATAAGATACACAAATCAGACTAACTTAGTATTACGCTGGATTAATATCGGATTCCAGATAGCACACTTTTTTTCAGGAACTTTGCAGTGCAAAGTTTGGAAGTTTGCACTTCAAACTTCCAGAAAAGTTTAGAGATGTATTAAAATGTCCTCCTTGTGGGAAGATTGCAAAGCAAACTTCCTGAAAATTTTATTTTTCAGTGAAAACTTTCTGAAAATGAAATGAAATTTTCAGGAACTTTGCTTTGCAAACTTTCCACAAGGAGGACATTTTAATACATCTCTAAACTTTGCTGGAAGTTTGAAGTGCAAACTTCCGAACTTTGCACTGCAAAGTTCCTGAGAAAAAGTGTGCTATCTGGGATTCATTAATTTGTAACGGGAAGTAAATTATTCTCAATTAATATCAAAATTTATTCTGGTCTTCTACTAATTGGAAGACCTGAGTGAATTTTGTTAAAGGATATGAATCTTGAGTGTTGTCATAGAAGCGACGCGTGCTTGATAATTGATCGATATGCACGCGTTGATGGGTTGATGGCATTCCTGGATCGATCGTCCATAAGTGTACATCAATATATTATTGTAGTCGACAATTGAATTCTTGAGTGGAGAGGTACTTCAGCGATTGAAAGACTACGAATATTGGAAAATACGACCAACTGTGAGTAAAATTGATAAAAGAAAATCTTTAGTCCGACAACGCTCAATTTTAACTGGGTTCACCCATTGCCTACCTTGAGTTATTCGTCGGAATTGATGTTTAATTATTAACAATTATAAATATGTCAACAAAAGCGACAGGCGTTCATCTGTTGATAAAGTTAACTTAATATTTGAACCCCAGCAGTTCTTAAACCCGGACCGCGCCGGATGAAGAAAGATAATGAATTTTAAATATAAACTTAATATAAAAAAGCTTCCTCATGAGGAAGCAGAAAATCTTCCTGTTTCAAATTATACAAGTCGGACTAATTTCGGATTTAATTGGACAAATTCCGGATTACAAAAACCTGACAATATACTGGACTGTTTCGGATTAGTTGTAAATTAATTAATTACAATTTATTCGAGAAATAGTCCGAATTTCTAATCAGAGTTTGTTCGTTACTTATTCTAATATTGTCTTTGATAATTGTAGAATCTTTTGATCTTGTCGTTACTGGTTAGATAACTTTCCGATCACACCTTAATTAGTCTCGTATCTTCTTTTTATTTACAATTTGTATAAACTAGTCAAAATTTCTAATCTTCTGTTGTCTAATTGCATCTTCTTCTGGTACTGTCTTTCCTGGATGGATCATCGTTCGATCCCATTGAATGAATCATATATTCTAATTATGCATTCGCTGATCATCATTTTTTTTCTCGAATTGCTTTCAATATATTTTCAAACAATATTTCCATAATAAATATTAATTATTTATTAATTAGTCACCTGAGCGTTACAAAAGTTTATTAAAAAGTAATGGGTAGAATGTTTTACAATTGTTTTTCATTTTAATTGTATTTCTATAATTTATATTTCTTTTACGAATAATGAAAATGCGAAAATGGTGAATAATAATAGTCATTTAAACTTTTTCAATTAGCTTATTTATTATTATCAAATTGTTAATACATAAAATATGCTGAAATTATCAAATAAAACTCTGAATTTCTAAAAAAAAAATGATGACATTCTTATTTCGCATGGAAAAATGCAATAGAATTTTAAATCTTGTGGAGAAAATATATGAAAAATGTTTCTTATTCAGCAAATTTTTGTTATAGGTAAAAACGGAAGTGGTGTATCCGAGACGAAGCATTGGCAGGAGATGATTACGAAACCAAAGCAAACCGTCACATTGTGGCATCGCTTGAAACCGGAATAAACTTCAAACTTCCACTTCTTCGAGTTTTACTTTCTTTCCATGTTCTCGACTCGCATTCTAATACGAACGATCGACATGAGAATCATATACTCGCTCTCCTGAGTGTCATTCATAAAAAAAATCCAGCAAGTTTCCGCTCTGAAAAATGGAAAAAATAAAGCAGAGATGGATAATGGATACATGATAATGAAGACCGAAATGGAAGGAGCGAGCAAATAAGAAACGAGAGAAATGAGAGAGTAATGAGGAAAAAATAAAGAATAGAAAAAGGTTTATTGGAAACAAAAGATGGAAAGCGGGGCAACGATCTCTGAAACAATGGGAAAAAGAAGAAGGAGAGAAAATACAATCGCGCACTGTTCATTCTTTCAAATAATCTCATTCGTCGTTTTTCAGTCGTCATATATGCAAGTAGTCAACTGCTGACTACTAGATTCACAAAAGAAAAAATAACCCAGTGCCAGACGTTAAAATCGCCATCAGAATCTCCTTTATCGCGAAGAGAAATATTCCATGAAAGCGCCCTGACCGCAGTCAATAAAAGCCCCTTTCAATAACAAAAAATTGATCGAAATGATTCAATTAATTATGTTAGAGACTCAATTCCAAAATGGAATGCTTTTCTTCGCGAGCATTAAATCCACATCGTAACTAATTAAGCAATTGACTAATTTTTTAGCTCTGTAATAAATGGAGAAGTCTTGTAATTATAGAAAGTATTAAGGGAAAATATTAATTGTGAGGCGATAGAACGCTTTTGCGATTGGTACCACACTGACAACATCGACCGTTATTTTCTACGGACGATAGAAGTCTAGTATTACTGAAAATAAAAATAATTACTCTATAGAAATCATCCCCATCATTACAGTCTCTAAATCTAAATATTCCAGAGGACTTGGGCAAAACTTAATTCAATATCCTTTTTGAATTTATACTAGTTGAGACGTGCAAATTTAGATCATAACTTGAAGGATTCTTGTTTACCTGAAATGATGTTCTGAAACTAATACAACTTAGCTGCAAGAAACATAAGTCCATTGTTACTGTAAACTCACCCAGTTTCTTCAAGTTGAGTAAAAAGTTTCATTGTGATAAATTCCATATTGTCATTTTCGTTACCTTTACTCAACTAGCAGACGACTTTTCTTAAATATCCTAAAATCTCATCCTTAAATTACTTTCATACTTTTATTTCTTATGTTTAAGTTCTGCTTTATTAAGAATCTGTACAGATATTTTATGTCTTTTTAATGTTTTATATTGTCAAATCATAATTAATTTTACGTTGCTCTAAATATATTTTATGACATCATTAAATATTTTTCAAATTATGAGAAAGGGCATTTGACATTTGAAAAATCTGTTTAATTATTTTTAGAAATATTTATTAAAAATTCTCAGGTAATAACAAAAAATGAATATTTTGTACAAAAAACAAAATGTTCTGTTGTCAATTGCGTGTAATGCAATTTATAACAGGTGTTAACAAAATTGATTATCAAAATTTAATTTTGATATAATTTTAAAACACAACAAATTCTTGCTTCTTTGGAAATAATTTTTATTGTTAAATATATAACTAAAAATCGATTATCTAAAATGAAATAAACTATATCACAAAATTTGAGTTTTTGTTAGAACAAAAACTTTGCTAATTGAAAGAAAATTAATATATTAATATATTTATTTACATATTTTACTTATGTTTACATTTAATTATAATAATTATATACATTTAATTTTTTTAAATATATATAACAATAATGCGTACAAAAAATTTTATCCAAGCAATAAAAAAGACGTTTGTTATAAAAATGTAAAAATGTATTAAAACTCCTTGGCTAAAAAATGTATTCTTTGCTTATAAAAATAAATCTGAGAATTTTTAATGCGCCGCAAATTAACGTTCTACTTTTGTTATTAACATCTCTACGCCCAGATAGCACGTAAGCAAGGTTGCCGCAACCTTAATATGTCTCACCTATCGTAAAATTGCACGGTAAGCTTACCGCAACCTTACGCGGAAAGCTTGCCACAAGTTTTCTGCGTAAGGTTATGACAAGTTCACATTGCAAG
This sequence comes from Leptopilina clavipes, assembly GCA_001855655.1. Taxonomy (NCBI): domain Eukaryota; kingdom Metazoa; phylum Arthropoda; class Insecta; order Hymenoptera; family Figitidae; genus Leptopilina; species Leptopilina clavipes. Next base: position 8,629 of record JUFY01031828.1, read on the forward strand.
CTTAGTGTAAGCTAACCATGTAATCTTGCGGAAACCTTGCAAAAATTTTATAAAGAGTGCTATCTGAACGTTATTATATTATAAAATAGGTTTAGCTTAATGAAAATCTCAATATATTTTAACATTCCAAGTTTTTATTATTTAATATATTCGCTTATGATATTTAAAGTTAATTATTAATTTCCTAGCACAATTTTTGTAATAATTTTTAAAAATCTTTGCTACAAAAATTTTATTTGAAAAATAGTTTTAGTTTTTAAGTTTTAAAAATGCAAATGATTGTCAAAGCGCGCTTTTGTAAAATTGATAAAAAAAAAACTGGAACTGAACTAGTGAAGCTTCAAAAATAGATATCTTTCATTACACTTATCTTTTCCTGTCAGTCTATGTACAATGGAAAAAGATTATATAACTTAGTTTTTTGGATAAATTTTTGATCGCCAGTGTAAGGGAAAAATCACGTTCAAAAATTCCAACTGTCGTGAGTTGTGAAGAAAACGTGACTCCAAAGGGGAAAATTAAAGCGACGGGAACTTTTATTGAAAGTCGCTGATCGACAAATCAGAGGGCTTTTGATTTATATAAAAGGAAAAAAACAAAAAACTGTGAAGCTGATTTAAAAAAAAGCTCAAATTTAATTGAACAAAACTTCAACATTTCCGTTAAATTTTAATAGCTACAAGAAATTTAAATAGCTAAAAAGAATTTAAATAGCTAAAAGAATTTAAATATAGCTATAAGAATTAAACAAAAATAATGATAACAAATTTGAATATTTGTAACAAATGTAAATAACTAAAAGTTTAAATAGCTGCAGAAAATTCGAATAGCTAAAAAAGAAATAAAAGAAAATATTTGAAGAAACAAAAGAAACAGAAAAACTGTGAAAAAAAAGAAAGATTTTTTAAAAATACAAATTATTCCGTAATAAAGAAAAAAAAATGCGCGTTGAATTTTGAAAGCCTTGAGATAAACGATCATCAAATTGTTCTGATACGAAATAATGATTATTTACTAGCAAAATGATAAGAAGGAAAGATATTTTTGACGGAACTTTTGTATTTGATGAACCAAAGAAAAAAAAAGTTAAAAAAAAAATACAAACAAAATGTGAGAAATTTTTTCAAGAATTTCAAATAATCAATTGTGATCGGTGTACCTTATTCATACACTAAAATTAAATTATACTTATAATTTTTATTATTGTGATTATTATTATAATTATATACTGGTAGTCTGCTGTTGTTAACAATAAAATTAGTGCATCCGAGAAATTACACTCGGAAATAATATCGTTTCTTCGCTTCTGCGAGTGACTGAAGACTTTACTACCTAAAGGGAAACGAATTGTTGGAATTTAAGTCAATTTATAATATGAAAAATCAATTATGATTTTTCGATGTATAAATGAACTTATTGACCAGATGAATCAACTGCGAATGAATTTCATTTCATTTTAGTTGCATTCAACATTCAGGGGACAAATTTGTCTTCCACTTTCACTTTGATTATAGCTTTTAATTTAAGTGAAAGTCAAAATAAAATCACGCAATTGAGATATAATTTAAACAAAATCTACTCTACTTTAGTTGAAAATCCACTCACGATCATTAACTTTTTAATTTCTTTCTTCAACAGGAATAAGTTTCTGATTTACATTTAAATTTAAATTAAACTAAGGCGCAAAATTATATAATTTTATTTCGACTTCTTCATATTTTTCTTTGACTTTGAATTTTATTCACATTGAGATTCAAAGTCAAAATAAAATTGGGACGCATGATTAAGCCCTAAAACTGGATAGTAAGAATTTTTATTTCATAGAATTTTATTAGGTGGAATTTTTCTTTAGCCGAATTCTGATTATTCACATTTTTATTCAACCGAATTTAAATTAATCCAAATTTCTACTTAAAAGAATTTTTATATATTCGAATTTTTATTTAACAGAATTTTCATATAGTAGGTATAATTTTCCACTTAACAGAATTTTGAAAAAGAATATTTATTTGTACGAATTATTGTTATTTAATGAAATTCTTAAAACTTCGAATTTTTATTTCACCGAAATCGTAATTAAAAATTTCGCTTACTCAAAATTCTGTTAAATGAGAATTTACTTCAATTAATAAATTAAATAAATATTCAATTAATAAATTAGAATTCTTGGAAATAAAAAATTTGATAAATAAAAATTCTGTAAAATAAAAATTCGATTACATAAACATTCGCCGGTTCATTTAATTTTGAATTCAGTTGAATGGAAATTCGAGAAATCAAAATTTGGCTAAAAGAAAAGTCTACCAAATGAAATTCTATGAAATAAAAATTATAAATAGTGAGTAGTAAGTCTTATTCGTGCGTTCCATAAAATTATACAAATGCACTCCTTGAAAAGTACAAGAAAATATCAAACTAGAAGTAAAGCACAAATCTATTTGAAAAACATTTTTAAACAAATTTTAAAGAATGAAAGAGATAATTTTATTTTGAAATAAAAATAAAGGCAATGAAAGAAGCTATTAAATTTTAATACTTTCGATTAGAATTGTCGAAATAAATATTAAACTCGAAATTTTATTCTAAATGAAATTATTGAACAAAGAGAAGATGATTTTTTGGCTATGAAAAAATTCGAGCAATTCGTTTCTTGCTGAAAACTTCGAAATCGAAAAAATTGTTTAAAAAAAAATTAATTCGGTTCCCTTAGCATGTATCCCATCACGTTACGATAGAAGTCATCATCTAGTATAAATGCTTTAATATAAAGCGTCTGGCATTCAGATAAAATTTGACAACTTGGCAATACTTGTCGTTCTCGACACTATTTATTTTTATCACAAGCGTGCGTATTTTTATCATTAAGTGTTATCGTTGAATAAAATGAAAAAAAAAGTTGCAAAAAACCTTCTTATATTAACTGCAGCAGTCCTACTGTGTACCGTATTGCTAAACAAAAAAAAAGGGGGAAATGTACTGTAGCATTTAGAGTGTAAATTAATTATAGTCTACGATATAAAAAATACGAGTAAATGGTTATATATGAGCATATATATGAAAATACATATATATGTGATATAATGATAATATTGCGTAGCACTAAAAATTAGATAATGTTTGTATGTTGTAGCCTGTAAATACACCGTTTGCACCCGATTTGTTTGACGTGCGTTGAGTTTTCAAACTCTTTCATAAGAAAATCATTTGACAAGCTTGGTGTATTCTTTGGCCATTCAAAAAAAAAAAGAAAAAAAAATCCAGGTTCCATTGTATAGTAATATTTTATTGCGCACATTTATCGTACAAATTCTATACATCTGCCAGTTAAGTACTTCGCAGGACGATCTGTTATTTCTATTTTAAATATTTATTCCCCGCGAAAAAAAATCTATGTCGTCGTTAAAGTAATTAGAGGTATAATCAAGTTTCAATGGGAAAAAATATACTTTTATCAAAGATTCATTATATATATACTGTTTTCAAAATTTACAGATTTAATATTAGATATAAACGCTGAAGAAAAGAAATTTTTCGCCTTGGCTGCAAAGTATTTTATTGTGGTATTTTTTCAAATAAAAACTTCTTTATTGAATTAAAAAATTTATCAAAAAATTTGGCAATTTCTTCTTTACGTTAAATTTTCATTTCGACAGACAAAAATAATCGTACGTTACTCGAAATAAAAAAATAGTTGACCACTTTTTTCTCAAGGTACTTTCTACTTTCATTAAAAAAATTAAATATTTTGCGACAATAAACATTCATTTAATTTTTTGCCCTTACTTTGGTTTTTTTTTTAAAGCTTTTATTTATATTTAAAGAAAGAATTTAGTCCTATTAATGAAAATTCGTGTGCAAGTTAAATTTTCATTTGAGGAATAAAAATGCGAAATTTTTTTGAAAATATAAAAAAAACTTGTTGCATCTACTTGGTAACAAAAAAAAAATATTTTTTATATTGTTTGAAATATAAATTCATCAAAGTTTAAAAACCAAATTAATATTGTGTTTTAGCAAAAATTTTCCATTTTGGATCATTGTCGAAATGTCAGAAATTGCTTTTCTAACTTTGATGCAATTATAATCTTTTTGTTAGTTCTTCTATTCATTGTTTCTCCAGTGTTTCCCTCTGGTTTCTATTTCATTAGCAATTGTTCTTGTTTTTTCAATTAATTTTTTCTAGTTTGTAAGAATTCTGAACTTGAATATTTTAATAATACTAAAAAATTTTCTAATTATTTGTTATCTGTTACAATAGCTAATTATATTTTCTTCTGGATAATAAAAAATTTAACTACTCAGAAGAATCAATTCCAGTACATGACCTCAAACCAAAATTTCGTTTTATTATCAAATAAAAATATAATTAAAATAAATTTTACTAAATTTTGAAAAATTTAATTTTTCAAAAAAAAACTATTTTCAGACAAAATTTATTGTCAAATAATAATTATTTAATATTTTGTGTTTTTTATTTAAAGTTAATAAAAAAACAAGCGTAATATTTATTCAATTTTTATCAACAATATATTAGCTCTTCGAAAAATTCTGACAATTCTTCTCGTAATTTTATTAAATAATATTTTGTTTAAAAATAATAAACGCAAATTTTATTTGTTTAATAATTTTTGAATAAAATATTGTTAAAAAAATTTAACTCGAATGTAGAGAATCTTTCAGAGAGTAAAATGAGTTACTGTTTGTAAAAATTGGAAAAAATTATAATTGTTTACAAACTTTAAACAAAAAAACCCAAAAAGTTAAATAATTATTATTTAACAACAAAATTTATCTGAAAATATATTTTTTTGAAAATTGTACAACTAAATCTTTTCAAATTTGATGAAAACATTCTTAATTATTTTTGTTTTTTTTTTAGTGTGGCTTAACTTTTCTGGTATTTGTTTATTATTATTTTATTTTGATAATTTTTGGTGAAACTTTATTGGTATTATTTTTCAGCGTTGCTTATTTAATTCTACCCTTTTTAAATCGTTAATCCAACATACATAGTTTTCAGGTGTTTTATGTCGTTTTTTACCGAAAACAAACTTTAACGATCGTCGAAGAAATTGGGAAACACAAGCTGCTTGAGTACCTAGTATATACGATTACTTTATATTGTGATGTATGTCAAGTGTGGCAAAAGTTTTGACGACAAGCGAATTTAGATTAGCGAGAAAACGGCGAACTTCTAATGAAGAAAAAAAATGTTCGATGTTATACTTCTTGCGCTTTCTTACATTGCGCAGTAAGAAAATACCTTCATTTGAAAAGCCAAAGTGAAACTTCAAGTATCGTGGAACATATGATTTTTGTTTGGCCAACTATTTATTGCAAATGAAGGTCATCAATCCAGGAAAGAGTGAAAGTCTCGTTTGTGATCTGCCTTCTGTAATATTATTGATATAGTAATGCCAAAAATATTAAGATTACATTGTCATACAAACAGTCAAGAAAGGAAATCCAATTTTAGATAAAAAATTTATTACCTTATTGGATTTCAAAGTATAAAATATATCGAAAACTGTTGTGAGCACTGCGTGAAAGCAGTCAAGATACTCTTTCCTCTAAATATAGAATTTTAAGGATCAAGAGAAATCACGAAGGAATTCTGATACATTAATTTTTAATTCATATATTTCATTTCAAGACAAGTTTTTTAATAGTTAGAGAGAAGAAAAAATCTATTTTAAAATCTTTTTGTTCAGATGCCGGAAATGAAGAAAAGCAGCTCTTAAAATAAAAATATTTTTTTCAAATTTCGAGTGAGATTTAGCGAATTAAATAATTTTTGAAGAAGATTTGAATTTGATTTTGCTTTTACAAGTTTTTCAGAGCTTTGGATGCCTTCCTACATATTTGAATGTCACATATCAAGATGATAGTTTGTTCCTAAAAGATTGTATTTTCAGCAAATATTCGCGCATAGCAACGACTCGTAAGGGATGCCCCCAGATACTTTTTGAAATAATCATACATTTTTACGTCAACAGATACCGTCAGAATCTAAAATTTATAGTTCGATTAGGACTGATGTCAAAGAAAGCCGGAGAAAAAAAATCATTCAAATCACGATATTTTTGCTGCGCAATGAATTATTTAGTGAGACGTAGCGGATATCTGTTTCCGATGTACTGTGTATAAATAAATTAATATCTCTATTATTGTTCAAGATGTCGACACAATGTGGAGAATTTTTTACTCGTCATTATTACGACGTCCAATAATGTGTCGACAACTTGTTTAAACAAAAGAAAAAGAAAAAGAAAAAAAAAAAACAAGAAATTCCCGTGAGACTCGAATGAAAATCTTCCTGCTCTGGGGGGAGTGTCACTGCATCCCTTTGTAAAGTATTTTTATATCGACTTATCGATTTATTCTTCTTTAAAAAAAGTGAGATGCGTCATGAGATCCAAATACATCGTGTAGAGTGCTAGTGTTTCCTGTCTTTTCTGAAATGTCTAGTCTTTATGTTAGTCATGTCATGCTTAGCAGACACCAGTAACGGATTCAGACAAGTGCTTATTTTTTTAATACTCCACCTCCCTACTTTTGGGTGGTACGTGGTATTAAAAAATGCAAAATTTAAATAAAATTTTTGTTTTCTTATTCCCTCACATAAGGTTCTTTGTGGAGAATGGGAGATATTCTCTTGGATCCGTCACTGGCAGATAGTGCTGAAGAGTATGAGAGTTTACTAGAAGATAAGAGGTTCAACTTAAGTACGAGAAAAGTGTTCTACAACCCAAAAAGAAACATTCCTCTTGTACTTACTTTAAGCACTTTCATTCCACTTCATTTAAACAAATATTGTAAAAAAAAATATATGAAACTGGTGTTTACTTAAATTAACGCAAGGAAAATATTTTCAAAAATTTCATTTGTTTTTATATTTTTTAAAAATGTTTTTCCAATTTTCATTTTAGCTTCACAATGTAAAATGGTTGCAAAACAAAGTGAATAGAATAATTTTTTATCAAAATTATTTTTAAATAGTTCTTCTATTACGTAATTTTTTCAGCAAAAGCTTGACAAATCAAATAAGGCACAATTAATAATTTAAACATTTTTTTTTGTCAAAAGATTAAATTTTTTAGGAAAAATTCAATAATTTCTTTTGAAATTTGTATTTTTATGGTAATTTTATGGTAAATTGTCTTTCACGGTATGTTTCAATAATTTATTTTATTAAAAATAAACAATTTTCTAATAATTAAATTTTTGTCAGAACTAAAAACGTTTTTAATAAACTGTCATTTGTTGAATTAAATTAAATAATGGAAGAAAAAATTTGTTGACTGAGAAGTCATTATTTACTATTTCGATTTTGACTTTTTAGTATAGGTATTTTATATTTTTAATTTTTTATATACTTATTGTTTTTTAGTGATTTGTTTTTCACAATACTTTACTATTATTTTCGTTCTTTCTTTGCTTCCTCATAGAATAAATATTTGAATGTTTGATTTTTTCTATTTTGTGATAATTTTATTCCAGGGTTGCTAATAGGTAATTAAATTTACTTTGACTTTGACCTTGAATTTTATTTTTGAATATTTACTATAAAATATTAGGCAATTATTAATATTTGATACATAGATAAAAATTTTTTAAGGGACAATTTGGAGCGTAGTAGTTATGAAGATATAAGAATAGAGTGCGCTAGAGTCCTGCAAATGCGTCATATAGATAAAAAGAGACAACTAGTGTACTTAACGTCCCCACTTCTGTCCTCGTCGCTTGCGCCCCAATGGAAACATTTTGCTTCTACAGTTATTATCAAGGCCAACGCAGAATACAGGCAATAACATATATGCTGTTCTTCCGGTCTGACGGAATTTTGAGTGTAGATTGAGTGTAGATTCGCGAACGTCTGCAGTTTAGGCGCATGCGTCATTAGATAGAGAAAGAAAAGGGGACGTTAATACAATAGTTGACTCTTTCTATCTGCATGACGCTCCCACTTTCTCTATAGTGGTTGATTTTAATTCGCAAATCATCTCCATGAGGAAGCAGAGTGAAATGATAAATTATTAATTTTACTCTCTGTTCTGTTTTTAAATCTGAAAATATTTTTCTCACTGTCGATAAAAATAATTGTCTCTAAAGACAAAATTTTCCCTCATAAAAAAATTAATTTCATTGTGAAAGTTGTGATTTCCTTTGATTTACTCGATGTAAACTTGATGAATAATAAAAAGCTTTTAATAATTATCGAATTAAAATTGTTTTACAAATTAACTGATTAATTGGAACTTTCATTTGGAAATTAATAAAAAATTGAAGTAAACACCGTATTGAAAATTCTCTTAACAGTGGAGAAAAAAATAATCTTGAAAATGAATCGTGGCAAAGGAGTAAAAAATTGATTTAAAAAAAAAATGTAGCGACGACTTCATGAGATCTTTTGAACAAAACAAGAGAAAACAAACAAAAAAAAATTGTAAAAGGACATTCTCCTTGGAGCACAAAGTTAAATTCTTATAACAGTGCCAGTTTAACCGTGTGCGACGGCATATAGTCTAATCGTTATTTATAAATTTGATGAGAAGAATAAAGCTGAATAGGCTAAGACATCTAGTTTTTGTTAGAATAATCTAGTTTTTTTGTTAGACAAAGGCTCAAATTGTAGCTGAAAGACCTAGATTCGTATGTGTACGCGTAAAATGTTTACGCAAAAAGAGCTAATACGGCAGCGAGTGTATCCTTCATATTAAATGCATATCTCCGTCAATCGCGAATCCAGGTCGAATGCGTTTTGAGGAAAGATCGATCACTACATTGTGAAAAGAGAGTCGAATTGTAACATTTTCGAGAAAAAATATGATTAAAAAAATAATAAAAAAAAATATATATATGATGGATCATATAATACATTTTTAGATAGAGTGCATTAAAACTGTAAAGACAAGTCTATAAACATTAATCATGATTTTAAGTTTCACATCAGAAAGCACACATCACAAAGTTAATCGCACTCTCGCGTATCTATGTATAGTTTAAGAGACTAGATAAATTCAAACGAAGCAACGTAACATAGCAATTCGAAATTCTCGTTCTGCATTTTACAAAAATCAAACATTTCTATGAAATCAAGGTGCTCATCGATTACGATTTTTCCTCTAGATATTAGTCTCTATTTTCTTTTATTTTCACTCTTGTTGATCGTATAAAATAATAATAATCGGAGTCAGACGCGAGTCTTTAAATCCCTCAAATTTTTCTTAATGTACGCGATACAAAGTAATACTGAAATGGAATTTAAGATGATGAGAAATTGGGACAATTTTTCTCAAAGTTTGATATTTTTCCGTTGGAAGACAAAACATTAAATCATTTTTTAATCAAAAACTAAAAAAAGACTTAGAATCTATTGTAAAAATAAATTTTGTAAATAGAAGTCAAGACGACTTTAAGCCTCTAACTTCTAAAATGAAACTGACAATTGTAAAAATTTTGGTATTACTTCAAAAAAAGGGAAAAATTGCAATCTGTGAATGGAAAAAAAACTGCGATAAAGAAATGGACGAGGAATGAAAAATTATGAAAGTCTCCGATGAGCACCGTGATCGTGTATAGAATTATATTTCTGAGCTGTTTTATGATAAAACTAAATACCATGCAATCAGTAAAGATTCAGTGCTGTGAGTTTTGAATTTTGCATTAATCATTTCTTCGTCTGACCTTTTTCTAAAAATACTACAATCAAGCAAATTTAATGTGAAAACTATTGTTATCTCGAGTCAAGCCGATTCATATTTTTTTTTCCTTTTCTTATTTCGATCATCAAAAATAATAAGTGTATTTATTTTCTAATTGAAAAGTAGGGATTGAATATATTCTTTCTTTTTTACAATAAATTATGATGATATAGGAAATGAAAAATTTGAATGAGAAAAGTTGTAAAATTAGTGAATAGAAAGCATCCATTATTTTCTTTCATCGCTCGATCAATCGAAAATCAAGGGACTTGACATCGAAATAAAAGTAGCAGAATATGCGATAGAGCAACAAAAAATAAAATATATATATTTTGCAATTATAAAAATCTTGGAATTTTTCAGACGAGTTAGTTTTCCTTATGGCTCGTGAGACAAATTCAGATTGATAAAGAATGACCTATTTTGTTAATCTATCGTAACTCGAAGCTTATTTTTTCATGGAAGACTATAAGATATGTACTATTAAATAATTTAAATTAGCTGCGTCGTAGTACAAGCGTACGTACGAATTTAGATTTGGTAAAGGTATAGTTGAGATTTTTTTTCATTTAGACGTTAGGTCCAGCGCTTCAGTTTTGCAGAAAGGTTCTAAAAAAAAGACAATTAATTGAGTATAGCCCGTTGCATCTAATCCCCATTATGCAAGTCCATGTTCTGTAAATGTATCATAATAGTACGGAATAATGATCGATGCAAAAATAAATTATTGTATGAATCGTTTGTGGAAATTTTATTTTTATTTAACCACCTGATCTCCAAGTAAAAATATTTTCTTACATTACTGTCGATTTATAAAATTTTAATTATTATTAACATATTAACAATTTATTCCTACATTTAAGTTTCTATGTGCGTTATCAACAATTTTTTACAATACTGAGATTTTGTAGTACCCATCATTACATTTTTCGTAGAAAAAATTTTTTTTCTCACTTTCAAAGTTATGCATTCAGTTTCATCGACTCAGATAAAAATATTATTTAAAAATTACTTTAATGAATATTTAACTAAATAATTTATGTTTGAAAGAGTTCTAATTGTTCAAAGAAAAAATGTGAGTGTTTATTCTTTACTTAAAGTTTATTTTATTATTTTCAAATTTTTGTGAAATTTTAATTTTAGAATTTAATTAATTTCAAGAATTCTAATTATCATAGGAGTATTAGAGAATTCAAAACATGTAATTCTAAAATTCATCAGGGTCACCACAAAAATTTTATTTTGCTTTTCCCTGACTTTCAGACGGAATTTTGTCTTTTTCACTGATCTTTATAAAAAAAAGTCAAGTTCAATTATAGAAAAATATAATTTTTAGGAGCAAAAATCTGATTTGAAACTTTAACAGTGTCTACCTGTATAAAAAATAAAATAATTTGCTTCGTCAAACTTCCCTTGATTATTTTCAAAAATTTCACTAAAATTCTTAAAGAATTCAATTTTTTTAATTGGAATTTTAGGAAATTTTAATTATTTACCAATTAACTTAAAATTAATTGATAATTCGATTTTTTTCAAATCTCTAATGAAATTCTTTAACAAATTTAATTATTTTCAATTAAATTTCAAAAAATAAAATTAATTCGATAATTCTTTAATAAAGCTTTTTTAAAAATTGAATTACAATTTCTTAAAAACTTAATTTTTTCAGCATTTGAAATATTTTTATTCAAAACTTAAATCATTTTTTAAATAAATATTTGATTATTATTAATTTTTTTCTTTATTATTATAACTATAAGTTTTGTAGTAATTCTAGAAATTTGATATTTTTCTATTATTTTTGATAAAATTCCATGACGTTTCTCTAATTTTCCCGATTCCTGAAAATTTTAATCATTTCAGAGTACTTTTATTATTTTTGATCATAATAATTATTTTAATAAATCAAAACATATTTAAAAATCAATATTAATTTATCACTTAAGAAAATTGATTAAAAAATTAAATACCAAAAATATTAGGATATCTCAGCAAACAAACTTTATAACTAGTTAAATCGTAAAGTTTTAGCTTAATTATTATTAATTAATTATTATAGTTAATATTATTATGTATTACGTATTTATTATTTTTTTGAAAATTTTTATTCTTCAGAATTTTAATTTCTTTTAGAAATATAATTATTTCGAAAATTCTAATTATCTGTGATGAATTATAATTATTTTTAGAGTTTTTTTCAGACTACAAGAATTTACATGTGTGGAAGAAAACAAAATCAAATGATCTTAATAAATCGATTTCTAATTAATTTAAATTAATAAAAATTCCAAAAATCTTTTCTGTAACTTAACATTTTCTGTAACATTTTAATTTTATTATTTAATATTTTGTAACTTTTTAGTGTGGAATTTTGTGGAATCGAATAAAAACTGAATTTTCTGAATTAAATTATCACGTATAAGGTACATATTGTTCTAATTTCTAATTGTTTATAAAAATCTCGACAAGAAAACAATTATTTGAATCAAATTAAATTATCATATATTTATTAATTTGTTATTAATTTCTGCTTTGTTTGAAATACTTAATCAAGGTGGATTTTTTAGGCTTTTTAAACATCCGAATAAAGTGGATATTAAAAGCTTTATGACGTCACAAACCATGTAGTTAATCATTGAAATTTTGCATGTGTCTAATAGAATTGAATATTTTTAAATAAAAATTATTTAAAACAATTTTCATTAAAAAATATTCAAAACTCTATTAACCAGACACATTCAAAATTTCAATATTAAGCTACATGGCTTATGATGTCATAAAGGTTTAAATGCCCCTAAGAAAAATTGAAATTTACATGAAATTTCTATTTTACAATTAATAAATCATAATTAATCGAGTACTTTATTATTTGATTCAGATAAATATTGACTTTTCTGTGTCAAGAAGACATACTAATAACATTGGTCTTTTGTAATAGTTTGGTGACCGTTCTAGCGAGTATGAAAGATGTATTCTTCATTAGAATGCGACTTTTGATTCCAGCATTGTGTAAGGCCATATGATAAAGATCAGAATAGAACTGAAATTTAATAATGAATTATTATTGAAATGAGATCAGTGAATAATCTCCAGAATTTCTAGATGCTTAAATTGTTAACCTTTGCATCATCACCTTCCACCGGCTTATCAGTGAACTCTGGACTGACTTCCGTACATTCAACTGCCACTGTTTGAACTGGAGTTACTAACAAGGTCATATTTGTTTGCTGAAAAAAATAATATAAATGTATATCAAATGTAGTCATGAATCTTATAAATGTTCTAGAGTCATTCGGGGCAAATGTGTGCATGCACTCAAATACTTAAAGAATTACAGAATAAATTATATTACGAGGAATTAAATTGTGATTTTCAGATGAAATATCCACAGAAAAAAATTGGAGAATTGCCTAAAGATTCGCATAAGCTTCTACATTAAAATTTAATGCGAAGCTTAGGAAATGTTCGTATAACTCAATATGAAAATATCGGAACGTGAGGAATTATGTATCAGCACATTTTATTTATGTATTAGCTCATTTTAATAACGATATATATTCCAGGAGACATGTATTTATTTACATAAACAAACTCTTTACGTAAGTGTTCTCTCTTTAGAATTACCATTCGTAAAAGATTGATCAAAAAAGTTGAAAATAATATTTAGGGTAATGTCACCTTGAGTGGCCCGCCTTAGCTTCTTTTTCGAATAAATTCTTTATGAAAGAAAATTAATCGTCGTTTTCTATTCCAAGCTTTAGTTTAGATCCCTAGATAAGTGTTTATGTCATGATAGCTTCGAGTTTTTCATTTGGAAAAAGGAAAATTAACTTTAAAAAAAATGCGAATTCTTGAGAAATGAGAAAAATGTAACCTTGAGTGGACCACTCCTAAAAAATTGCAAAAAGCTGGAATAAGCAATAAAAACGCATAGAATTGCAAAAGTTTTTCAACATTCTTTAATTTACATCATATTTGTGATATATTAAAAAAAATTTATGTTTATGCAGTTTCAGAATAAGTATCAGTGTCACAAAGTCATTCTTCACTACTTTCGACGACATACTGACATAATATCTATTTAGAAATCACAAGAAATATTAATAAAGAATATAAATCATAGTCAAAAACAAGTTTATTGTCAATTTGTTTACATAAAAATGGTAAATTAAGATTAAAAATAGAAAAACCGGCGGCCCACTCAAAGTTAAAATCAGTGGTCCACTTAAGGTGACATGCGACTTTTTAGGGCAACCGCCAACATTTTTTTCAAATCAAAATTATCACTTAATTAAACTTAGACAATCAATTTCAATGTCTAAACTATTAGAAAAAAATGAATTACCTTTTAAAACTTAAATTTTGCACTATTTTTACACTTCCGAATCACTTTACTTATTGTAAGGGCGACTTTTTTGTCGGTTTGCTTTTTAAAAAACGCGTTACGTCAAACGATAACGTATCTGTTCATTACG
>JUFY01031829.1:0-21190 GCA_001855655.1 Leptopilina clavipes
TTGCACCAATATTGAACCAAGCTTTGGCCCAGTTTTGGCAAATTAGAATACCTGACAATCGGTGCCATAATTGGCCCAGTAATGGGGCGTTTTTAACTTTGAGCATTTCGCGAAATGCCTATGAATCTCCAGGAAGTTCGGATAATTCTTGAAAAGTTTATTATTTCGCGAAATGCCTGAACTTCGGGTTTTGCCGGTAACATATATTTATATTTATATTTAGTTTATATTACATTGTCGACGAAAATGATGATTTATAGTATATTTATACTGTACTCTCTCTTTCTCTCTCTCTCTCTCTCTATATATATATATATATATATATGTGACAAACAGAGAGGTAAACGAAAATGATAATTTAGGTACTGTTTCTTTGGCATGTATACGATTTTTGGAAAATTTTTTGTTTTACTAGCGAGTAAAAAATACTTTTCAAATTGCCTCAATGCATTGCTCCGATGTATTTTAAATTGACACACTCATAGCCCATGGATTATCTGCGATGTTACGTTTCCAAGTCCAGAAATATCATGAATGCTTTGGCTCGCAGGGAACACTTCCATTAGCTCGAAATGTAATGCAAACATACATCGTTTCACATATTTGTGGGTCAAAATCAAACAAAATTCTCTGTGCAAAATAGGATTACTACATTGAAATGCCATTTGAACATAACTATGATACAATTGGACGGAAAATTAACAAAATGGTGCAGAAATATTTTTTGAACAAGTACTTTTCTACTGATACCATACAGTATTACCGTAAAATAGCAATTATTAAATTGCGTTTACTTCAGGTTTTAAATTCGTTAAAATAATTACGTAAAATGGTTTTATAAATTTTCCAAATTGAGATCCTGCGTGAAAATCGAACAATGGGAAAAAGCTAGCAAAAGCTCGTCAAATATTTTCCTCACACTTTTCAGGTTTTTACCTATACTTTAAAGTATGGGAAAAAACTAGCAAAGTATTGCTTATGAGCGCTTCCCATCTTTTATTTTTACATTATGTGATATTGTAAAAAACTTGCAAAAGTATTGGAAAAAAAATATGTAAAAAAAATCATTTAATTCAATTTTTCACTTCAAAATGTTTTTCTTTCAAAGTGTGGCAAAAATATAGATAAAGTATGGGACCAAGGAAATAATTTTTTTCAAATTTTCACTTTTAAATGTTTGTCTTTGAAAGTGTAGCAAAAGTATGGGAAAAGTGTGGAACCAAAAAAAATCATTTTTATCCGCGAACAAAAATAGACGTCTTTGTTGTATATTTTCTATTTCCACACTGTCCATTTCTTTTTTTTAACAGTTGTAACGTTAAATTTTGCGATTAAAATTATCCTGTTGAAAGAGGAGTAATTATGAAAGGTATTTAAGGAATGACATTAAATAGAAGAGGATAATGAAGTACGCACTTAATTACTGAATAATTCATGGCAAAGTGGGTTTAAACTTTTGATAGGTAAACTCTTGATGAGGCGTAATTCTACACCAAAGGTAGAAACGAGCGAGTGAAGATAGTCGCGTGCAGTCAGTCGTCACACCTACACGATAAACAATTATTAGCGTGTTGTATCTTTGAATTTTCACAATTCTCAGGGTAATTCTCATGCTAATGGTATTAATTATCTTAATGCAAAAATTTCCTTTTCTAATAATAAAAGGCATTTCACTTGTCCATGTTTCGCAAAAATTACGAAAATTGTAATATAATTATATAATTTTAATTAGTGAGATTATATTGCATTAGGTTATACTTTAAAATGGTGAAACTATTTCAAAAGAGTGTCGTTTCTTCGTGAGATTGTAAATGTTGACTAGTCTATTATTCGTAAGAAAAAATTGCTTTATTGATTAAATTCTTGCTTTTTGAAGACATCATCATCCGGTAATGCTTTCCTCTTTTTATCGCTTCGTTCATTCTGCGAAGTTGCCAAAGTAAATATTGCGAAAGAAGAGCAGAGCTGATCTAATTCATGATAGTGTGTACACTATGAAGTAGGGAGTATATAACCGGAAGTAATGGTCTCGTTTTTTGCCATCTTTTTTTGGACGTTTGTTAAAAAATTACAGGTTGAATCTGTTTTCTCAATTACATATGTACTTAATTGAAAATGATAGGCAGAGAATTATTATTAGATTTTGATGACTCGATCTACGCGTTTACATGCGCCATAGTTAATACCTTTCCAATTACTAGCAAATGCTCCAGTTCACACTATTACTATTTCGTATAATTATAGACACATATTCATGAATTTAGATAATAATTATCAAATGATTAGTTGATAACTATTGCCGACATTTGTTTCCATTGTAAATTAACTGTAATTATTACAAAATCTGTGCGGACAACTTCTTCAAACTTACAATTAGTTAATTTCATTTTTCGGGATTATCTTCATATTACAGAGTCTTTCTGGCTCCATGTATCATTTAGTAAATGTTACTACATTGTTTTTGACAAATGTTCAACTCGTGGAGTATTAATTCTTAAAATTGTTCAGGTTTTAATTACAGTTTAAATCATAAATAAGTGGAGAGTGTAAATTAAGTTAAAAATGAAGTTAATCTTCCAAATAGGTTGGTTAAAGGATATAACTAATTCATGCAAGTTTTTTTTTCCTTTTTTCGTGCGGTATCGAGATTGACTGCAAGATGAGAGAGTCGTCACAGGAAGACCAATAGTGGAACATTCAAATGGAAGTCGGACCTTCAGTGTGTTTGCCATCCAAATTACATCTGCATAATAGCTGCGGTGGGTTATCGACCTATTCCTCCCTTCGTCAGCGAGGATCGTGTCGCATCGTTCGAATCACGCATCCTGAAACTCGAAATTAAATAGATATGGTGTTCGCCACTAGAATTATGATGTCCTGTCTCATACCTCGAATCTTGATACAGATAATTAAGATTTCATTCAATTAGATCTTGTAACCTGTTTCATGTTTTCCAAACATTTGTGCAGAATTAATTTAACTTTACCTACAAAATATAGATCTAGATATTGCTCTTGCAATTCTCCTTCTTGGAAAGGTTTCCAGTGTCCCACTTGTTGGAGTAACTGATTTGTTGTTTGACGTAATTGATCTTTTGGTTAGAATAATTGGTCTGTCGGTTACAGAATATGGTTAATCCTTTGATTAGAGTACACTAAGTAAATGAAATTGCTAATATCTTATACCAACAACATTAGATTTCTCTGCGACAGCAAATTTATTGTTATGATTGTAATTTGAATTTGTTCTAAGTTAAGTCCCAATTGATCCAACTTCCAGTTAACTTTAACTAACAGATAGCCATAAGAAATAACATGCGATAAAGTTATCAGGCACTTAACGAGAGGTGGATCCAGTGAGGCTAAAACGATTCTACAAGAAACTTGTAAAATCAGCGATTTATCTAATATAGATAAATATTATAAAATGTCAAAAAACTAGTTTGCGATGTTTTCTGAAGGACATTAAAACGAGAAAAATCAATTAAGTATTTTTGATCTGTGTTTCAGACTACACAATAAAAATTTCATGTTTGCAGGGTCAGGATCTGTTAAGCTTTTCATTAGGTAAAGCAATAAAGCCTCGTAACGTTCTTTTTTGTATCCAATTTATAATTTTTGGTTTGCTGAATTTGCTGGTGATTATAGGTTGAACTCATGATACAAACGCTGGTTAACGGTCTGTGTAAAATCGTTTACATGGTATCTATTTTACTAGCAGTTTCACATTACCTGTTATTACTGTTTTTTTGTTTTATTTTCAACTCGACTGGCTAACAAAGCCTCTTTGTTAAAATATATTTGTATGCTATCACATATAACTCTATTTTGTTGGCATGATACATTTTAGAGCGATATTTTTTCTATCTTTAAAATACATATATAACTTAATATCAAAGTTGTTATAATTATAATTAATACAAATAATTAATTTTGCTGGAAGAAAAGGAAATGACTCACAATTATAGTAGAGGATTGGTGAAAATTAGTAAAATGCGATAAACAATTACAAGTTGGAATTAGGCGAGAAAAGGAAATAGTTTAAACTCGTGAAAATGAAGAGGAATGACTATTTTTACATAACGTGACGAAGAGCAAACGAAGCGAAACACAAATCTCATTCCGTTGGCAAGACTGCACTCTATTTGTCACAATTGAACCTCCAACAGACTTTGTGGTCATTCTTCATGCGTTGTCAAGAGTTCTGTAGTATGGATCGATGAGTTGCACTGATGCAATAAGCAAATGTACATGTAATGAAACACACATCAATCATTAATAACAACAGCGTACAAAATTTATTTCACTTTTGAAAACATATTCAAAACACTGTAACTCCCACTTTATTGGATTATAAATTAATCAAGTCAATAATTTTTACGATTAAATATTTTCAATGATTTTGAAAATGTTTTCAAACGTAGATATCTTTACTTTGATAGCGACTCTAATTTTTCACACACATGTTAAATTGTGACAGAAATTTCGATGCAAAATGAGAATGACAAAAACCCAGTGTGTGAACAAAGGTTTTGACAAAGAAAACCGAGTAACGCTCAAATAAAGGCAAAGCCTAGCTAGCTGGCAACACGCCTTGATAAAATCTCCATAATGGTTGCATTCGGAGGGGAATTACCGGTGGTTCTGTTTCCCGACACCAAGCGGCTTGAGTGCCACAGGGTGGAAGGAACGTACGGGGCAGAGGCCATTATGTAATTATGCCGAGTCCAGCTTGATGTGAGCCAAATAGCCGTGAAAACTCTCCCAAGAGAACCAAGATCCCGAAATATATGTATGCAGAAATTTTAGAATTTCCTGCGATTCAGGAAGGAGTATTTTTCTTTTTTTCAAACTTTCAACAACCCTTGTGTCCAAAATTATTTCTATAACACTCGAGAGATTGTCGTCTAAAATATTTCAAATTTTCTTTTCTTCACAAAAATTCGTTACTAACAGGATTGTATTGGTTTTGTTTCTTGCCGTAATAAAATAATTGAAACATATAGTTTTCATTTTGACCATTGGTCAAGATTTTAGATCATCAAATGGGAAAATTAATCACATTATCGGTGTTAGATGAACTAACCTGGAAATACCTCCTTATACCTCAGCGTCAACTGCTTTAATCTACTTCCGAACAATTCTGCGGCCAGGAAGTTTTAATCTACTTGCGAACAGTTCAAGCATATAGAACGGCGTTCGAAACTAATCAAAGCATATACTCTTTTGCCGAGTCGAAATTTTCAAAAGCCATTGTTGTTCTCGTGGAGGATTTTCAGTTAAAGCTGGAAAAGTAATCATCGAGTAATTTGAAATAGATGCGATTAATTTCGTCTAACAAGACGATAAGAATGGGTTGCGTTGTTATCTCAACCAATGCACGATAGCCATTTATGCTAATCCCCAAGCCATGCCGACGAGTACCTCCCTTTCTGAAAGTCGCTTTGGTCCATTCGTCTCTAGTACCCAAAGTCCACCTCTACTGGCTTGAGCTTTTGGAATCCAATGATGCTGGACTATCGATCCTTGCTTTGAGAGCGGAGCAAGAGGCTTGAACTCGATGTTGGGGTTAGGTGACCTCCATCCTTAATGGTATTTGGAGGGGAAGTGTCATTCGCCAGACATTTTAGCCTCTATAGGCAATTTCCAAGCTTATAGACTCTTGTTATGCTTCTAGTGTTTCAACAGAGTCTAAAATCTCAATAAAGGGATTCTATCATTATTCATATTGTTACAACTCTATTCAAAAGATGAAAAATTAGTCAATTAAACCAAACTTTAGAATAGTTTATCTACTGTTCCAAATTGTTTTTGGTCTTCCAAGGAGAAGTTGTTTTTCAATTCTTTGTTTCTCCATCTTTTTCGCCGTTATCGTAAGTTTACTTTTTCTTTTAAAGTACCATTTGTACTTCATTCTTTCAGTTCCCACACAGCACGATATCTTCCTGGAAGCTTCCTCGGAACATCAGTGAAGCTCGGATGGAAGCTTCCTGGAAGATTCCAGGAAGCTTTAAATTTCCGCCTTAAGGAAGCTTCCATTGGAAGCTCTAGGGAATCTTCCACCGGAATCTCAAGGGAAGTTTCCCCAAATCTTCCACTGGAAGCTTTATTTGAAAAATTTTAAAGATTTTTTCAGGTATTTATCAAAATTGGAACCTTAAGGGAAGTTTCCTCAGGAATCTCGAGAGAAGCTTCCAAGAAAGCTTTAGGGAAGCTTCCCCAAATCTTCCACTCGAAGCTTTATTTTAAAAGTTTTAAAGATTTTTTCAGGTATTTATCAAAATTTTATCCATTTTTATGCAATAAAGGGTAAATTTCCTTTCCTCCAGAATATTGAAAAAATGAACATTTTACTGGAAGCTTCAGGGAAGCTTCCCTATAGCTTTCTTGGAAGCTTCCCTCCAGATTCCTTTGAAGCTTCCCTTAAGGTTCCAGGGAAGCTTCCCTTGAGATTCCGGTGGAAGATTCCCTTGATCTTCCAATGGAAGCTTCCTCAAGGTGGACATTTAAAGCCTCCTGGAATCTTCCAGGAAGCTTCCATCCGAGCCTCACCGATTTTTCAAGGAAGCTTCCTGGAAGCTTCCAGGAAGATATCGTGTTGTGTGGGTTAATATTTGAACTGTCGAATGGTAAAGATCATTGAAAGTTATTAATGATAGTCAATTGTTACCGCTTATAATTTAAGGGGGTATAACACTTTGTCAACTTAAAAAAGTCGTTTTTATTTTTTTGACCGATTTCGAATCTAAAATATTTCGAAAATGTCGTATCAAAATTTTATAAAGATCCGAGCACTCGAAGTGTACTTTTTTCGATGTTATTAGAGTGAATTTCGATCGGTGCCGAACAAACATGCACATGTAGGTAAAGTGCAACATTTAATTTTTGAAATTCATCATTTTGAGCGTCAGCAATACTGCGATTGTTTGAATGCTTTTCTGTTGTTAGTAAACTATACAGAAAAAAGAAATAAATTTCTAATTAACGAACCTTTGTAAATTTGTTTCCCTTTCGTTTCGGTCACTGAAAAATGCACTGCACAAAGATGCAATATATTTCCTGGAATCTATTTAAAGCCATTAGGTACCAGAGTGGTGTAATTATTTGAAACTAGAAAAAGGTTCGGTGTCGTAAGAAACAGGGTTTGATGTTCCGTATAGAACAGTCTCCAAACAAAACGAATAGTGTGCAATGTTTTTAAACGAAGATATACTCATTTAGTTTATTTTTATTTTTTTTTTTGCTATTTCATCACAACAAACGTTTAGGAGAATTGATAGTCACACAAATCTAGACACTCGAGATGTGGCTACTTATCTAGGAAAGAATTCCTTGATGTCGTCGGGAACGCCTCCGGGAACAGGAGAGTTTCCGTGGTAGGATTCCCTCGATTTTTATCGAGTATCGCGTTGCGTAATGTCGCAAAAAAGAGAAAATTCACCAACGGGAGTTTGGATCTTTGGTCCC
This sequence comes from Leptopilina clavipes, assembly GCA_001855655.1. Classification (NCBI taxonomy): domain Eukaryota; kingdom Metazoa; phylum Arthropoda; class Insecta; order Hymenoptera; family Figitidae; genus Leptopilina; species Leptopilina clavipes. The sequence continues at coordinate 7,467 of JUFY01031829.1, forward strand.
GAAGGTTCATCGAGAGAGAGAGAAGGAGCGTTTTGGTAAGTCGGGGTCGGAAAGTGGAGATCAGGATCCGAGGGTGGCAGGAGGGGGGGTTACGGGTAGGTTCTTGGCACGGCCTCACTTTTGGGGTAAGGGTAAGGGAGAGCCGCCATCCATTACGAGCGGCGCATGACACCTCGAGAGATATATCGACTCACCGCATCCTCGAATTGAATCGAATGCTGCCAGCAAAAACACCAATGAGCAAAATAGAACATTGTGATCGATGCTTCGCCCTGAAATTTATTGGCGAATGAGTTATCGCTTCTCCCTGCGCTGGACTGCTCTGCACTCGTCCTCAAGGATGAAACGTGACCCCCCTTCCCTCCGACCCACCCTTACAAGAAGTATAAATACGATAATCGGGATTTTCCAGAATCTATTGAAATCTCAAGAATTTCGTTATGAGTTCATTGCTGAGGAGCGGCATCTATTTGACTCTCTCAACCACAACATGAGAGCTTCTAGGATCGCCTTAATCACTCGCTCGAACTTAATTAAGAGATGCTCCATATTAAATGAAGAAGGGTAAAATTGGCATAATGCAAACTTATGGTTGATTCCGATTCATCGCATTGATTCATTATCGTTCGCTCCATTTATTTTCGGCTTGGTGGAAGGTTAGTATTTGCACCACTAGGTCATCTGAAGAATTCATCTTGTCTTATTATACGATTCAAGTATCGAATTCAAAATTAGATCGCAATTATTTCTGTATTCATGTCTTTTGAAGATTAAATCGGAATTAAATAAATTACACTATAATTTACTAAATAGTTTCACATCTTTCGATGAGTTAACGCCTTTTATTCTCTAACAAAGAGGAGAAAATTCTATTATCTTCCTGCAGAACTGCTAAAAATCATTAATCATGATGTAGAACTTTATATGATGAAAACGGCTTATAAAGATGAAAACTCGTGTTTTAAATCCTCGAGATATGGGAGAATACGACTACGTTGCTGTTTTATTTTGGGATTAACTGAAACTAACGTACAAACAGAAGTTTCACTTTCAAACAGTGCTGCTTATAATCGGTTGCTGTAGATGGGGTGTATGGTTGTTGTTGGAAAGCCGTATTAACAGCTTCGCGACAGTGTAAACATTAAACAAATCCACAATTCAACAATGGCGCATGACAGAAATTGTAAACACCTCAGCAGACTCGTTATATTTTTCGCTATTTCTCTGAGTACGTAATTTTCATACAATTGCAGTCCGACTTTATTCCTTAATGGATTTTCATTTTTTGTCACATTAGTTCTTCTTCTTGCCTAAACTTAATGATCATTTTTGTTCATTTAAATGTGACTGGGAATTTAATCCACGAGGAAAAGCTCAGATGCTGTAATCCATTTTAGAGATTAAATATAAAATAATAATTCACTACTTTGTATTCCTTAAGTCTGAATTCGGTGCGATCGTTCGTTGATCGTATGGAGAAGATTTAAGGTTAGTGCAATATTTTTTCATATTATCACAACAAGAAAAAATTGCAGTAAAACTCAAATATTTAGATATCTGAAAACTGATGAATTTCGCAGTTTCCTGCTTCTTCTAAATGAAAATATAATTAGAAATAATTGATATTAACTCTTAAGGAGTAATATCTTTCCATGTTGATGAAAAATTATCTCAGGACGACGAGCAAATATGGTCAAGCGTTGAGAGCAATTAGACGAACGAGTTTAGAGGTAATTCGCCAATCCTATCAGGGAACGATTATTGCCATGTAGTAATTGAAAATTAAACTGTCTTATCTTTAGTCGTCCATACCGTCATGCCCTTTCTCGCTGAGCCTCCCGTGCTCTGCTTTCCGGGGCTTTCGTATAACCGTTTCCAGAGAGTGAATAGTTAATTTCCTAAAGTTTCAGTTCAGTCGTCTGAATGCCATTGATTGGTACTCCAATCAGTTAGCGATGAGTGGTGGAGGAAGGTAGGAGGAAAGATAGAGCTATATAATACAGAGATGTTGAGAAAAAGGGTAGCAGGATGCAGTTCTCTCAAGTGTTATACAGAAGCAGGAAAGGAGAAATGAGACAGAGAGTAAGAGGGCCGAAATTGAGTCTCCTTGTGGCGATTATCATTCGAAGTGAATTCAACCCTCTCCAGAGAGATTTTGCTCCAAGATAGTGTTCATGGAATTCCTGCTTAATAAGACTTTCATCCTTACTTAATTATTTGTTCTAATTTCATTAACTCTCTTCATCCATATAGATGTCAGTTTTTAATTTCGATTTACTTAAAAATATTTTGCATGTGTTGAAAGTGTTTATTTTTTCCACTACAACCAGAATGATTTTCACGAAAAAATCGTGAAAGGATTTTTTTCCAAGTAATACTGTCAGTTTGTGGGTCGTCTTTCTTTATTGTAGTCTATCAGTAAGACTTTGAAATCTTGACCGACGATCTTTGTGACTAGAGTTGAAAGACTTTAAAATCGTGAGCCAAACGGGTACGATAGTAGGGGTTGAAGAGGGAAATCCATCCAAAGCTTTCTAAGAATGTTGGAGCGATAAACTCCTGTCGGAGCCTAGCTGTATCTCCTCCCGGCAGTAGTTGCTTCAGGAGGAGGCGTAGGGCATCGCGCCAAACCAGTTTTAAATGCGCTCTTAAATTTCACCAACTTGCGACGAGCCGTAAACTATCTCGGCGGCTCAGGCTATGCTGGTCTTGTCTCATTGGACTGTTGAAGAACCTGCAGAGTGTCACTATCAGATCTACCGGCAGATCCTCTAGTCTGTTTCTCTCCTGTTCGCCTTCCCACCTCATCCCTACGTCTTATAGATTATAGACTACTCTAAGTCGAAAACCGATAGATCTGCTACGAAAACATCATTCAGAATCTAGTCGTCTATCCGTCTGAAAATGTAAAGCTTCAGAAAATTAGTTCTCAATGCTTTTACTATAATATTTAACTATTTCTTGGAGTTGACAAAAGTTAGCTGCAGTATATGTAATCCGTTAATGTCGTCTTCACATAAACGATGAAAGAGTTCGACTTTGTCGTCCTGAATCCCATTAATATATCGAGAATCATCGGGGAGCTTCGGGAAAAATGATTACTCGTCAATGGGAAGAGGGTTTTCTTTGCCTTGCTAATAAATTTGACATTCCCGGCTCTTTCGCTATCATCGCTTGAGAAATTATAATTATTCGTATCACGTCATCCTTTGTTTATCGCCGATGGTCCAGAGGTAAATCAGTAATTCATAAAAGTTTAATTAAAAATCCTAAAAACATTTCCAGTTTAATGGCTATAAATGGTTATGTGAAATTTTTGGGTCAGGATTGCTTTCTCATTTAGGCAATGCTACAGTGATAATTTTGAATTGTCACAGATTAGTATTATTTAAATTACTGGCAGAAAATGACAAAGTGTGATAAAAGAGATTAACTCGTCAAGGAGTTTAAGAGGGAGTGGCTTTTATAAAGAGGACTATTCCGATTTATCGCTATGCTGAAGTCTCGCAGTTATGAAACGACATAATGAAATCCTTCAGGGTATACAGGTTTACTGGCGTTATATGGGGTTCCTCTATGAGAGTGTGGTGTACATCTTAATGCCGCAAGCTCATAACAATAACCACCACGAAACGGGCAAGTAGCCTCGATGGCAATAACGCCGTCTGGCTCTCTAGCAACACCAGGCACCAGAGCTTCTGGATATCTCGAAGCAATTACCAACTAAGAGACTGGGGCCTCGTTAAGGTAATAGTGTCCATTATCTCCGGGCATAAGAGAAGAAGTAAACCAGATCGCAAGTCCAATAATCAACGACCTTGCCTGCAAAAAACTCTTTTTCCCTTTTAGGCAATCACATTTTAGATTAGGAGCAGAAAAAGCAACATGTTTCTTCTACGCTTCCTAAGTATTGCAAGTATTTTTATATTACTGATACTATCATGATTTTGTAATTGATAAATAATTTTATTGATTAAAATTAATTTTTTAAAAACATATATAAATTATGATACTATTCCACATAATGCCTGCGGGGAAATTGTAAACATTTTTGTTGAAAGAACCAGAAAATGAACTGGTTTTCCATTTTAAGTAAATTTTTTGAAAAGGGACTTCAGATAAGCAAAACAAGCATAATACTCATTGAATTAATTTAATGGCCAATGTCTTTTTTGAATGGGAAACATGAAATGGCTAAGAGCAATTGGTATTCTTGGCTGTTCGCGCATTATCATAATCGCGATTGAACGTTATTCACTGAAGTGGATCAGATCCTAGATTCTGTTAATGGTGCAAGCTCAATTCCGTTTAGTCCTGATGGCAGTAATGGCTTGGATTCGAATGCCATTGCAGCATAGGGCTACCCAACTGTTCGTCTGTTTCATCGCATTTTACGAGGGAATCAAACATCTCAACTGTATAAATTAATTACGACATCTGGAAACAGGATACATAAATGTAGAATTAAACAATGCTCGCCTTAGACAATTGAGACTATTATGTAAGAAATGTGAATTTGAGATAGATTCCAAGTAAACAGAGCAACAGCCTGGAAAGCTGTTTCGAATGTCTTTTATATACAAAGATGTTAAAGGAAGATGAGGAACATCACGTTGTCTTTGGGTAGCGAGTTGCAGACACCTAAGCTTCCAAAGGACTTCGTAATTAAATTGGAGCGAAGAGACGAGGCAAACAATCACTGTAGACGAGGGTAATAGCTTGCAGAAACCTTCATGAGTTTAATTCTTCAGATTAAAGACGCGTCTCAACATGCTTTCCATGAAATTTATTGTCTAAGTCTAAATTGCACTCTATCAGTGTCATATCAAAATTGATAAAACTATTATAAAACATTTCTTCTTTCAATTGTATTTAGCCAAACAGATTAGTTTAATTAATAAGATCTCATAATTACTTCCATTAAGGAACATTAAGACTCACTGAAATTCAGAAACATTTAAGAGATCTTTGCAACCATCATCCTGTCAACTGTCAAGGTTAATTGAAAATACGGCAATGGGAGAAAGTTGTCAGTGTAAAAAGTGACTATGCCAGAAGAAAAGTAGTTGTGTGGAGGTATATTTGATGCAGTTGTTAGCGACTGCTCATGATGTGAGAAGCGAAGAAAAAGATTGCCAGCGACTAGCGACTACTCTACTTCGAGAGGTTGAATAGTGAGCGTTATAGAGAGAAAGGGATAGAGTGGCTGGTAGAAAGAGGTTGCAGGGTTGAGAGGAGGAGGAGGAGACGAGTTGAACAGAAAGAGGGCAACACTACTCTTTTCTCTCGAAGGAGAAGTAAGAAAGAAAGAAATAAAGAGAAGGAGAAAGTAAGAGAGCAAACGACGAAGGAGAAGAGAACCGAGGGTGGCTGTTGCTGTTGCGGTGGCAGCATTACATCCGCACCATTAACTCGCAAAACTTTCCGCTTGAATCTTGTTCTCGACTCAACTCGCCTTCTCCTGCACGACCAAAAAGATCTCCATACTTTGCAAGTGCTACCAGACCACCCGGCCCACCAACCCACCACCAGTCAGAATCGTGTATCTAACTCCATTTGGAAGTTATCAACATAAATAGTAGCTCGGTAAACGATCGCAGTAAGGAGATGCTTTATGCTCTTTTCCATTAACATCACTTTTCACTGTGCACACGCCAATTTGCATTGAACGAGCTTTACGATTTACATAACATTACAGAGGATATTTTATTTTATGATATTTCGTCGAGTTCTATGTCCTCTAAATTTGTTTTTAACTCCCATGATGTCATATGATAATTTCGATTAATTTTAAACGTGTATCAAAATTAATTGTATTCAATTCAATGCTTATTGAACAATTTGTTACAAAGTTAGAACTTACAAAGCTATAATGATACTTAAACATGTAATGAGTCAATTCCCCAATAATCACAGAGAGAGGGAGAGAGTTTGATGATTAAGAGGGGAGAGTCAAATTCAAGTAATTAGAATTTCTTCTAATTAATAGGTGAGTTCCCGACACGCTATAAGTCGGACTCACAATAAATCCGGAAGGGATTTGATCACTCCCTATACTCTATTTTATTGTTTTATCTTGCACTTTTCCCATTGACCGTGTGTCTAAGATTATTTGTACTTAATATTCATTGTGCTCTCTTCTCTCATCACCAATAATTTTGGATTTACCATTACTGGTGGACTGTGGACTACAGGGGACTTGGTGACAACTGGCCTTCAATGCAGAGGGATCATCGCAACGCTTTATTGTAAATAGATAACTAATTTGATTTTTTATATGTGTATTTGTATGTATGGCTATGCGTGTGAATGTCGTGTAAATTTAAATAATTAAAAAGGAAACAATCTCAGTTATAATAATTGTAATATTTGATTTAATATAAAATAAAAGTATAAAGTTATCAAATTAAATTAAATTTATTTGTTTTAATAATGCCTTTGCAACATTCGCAAAATAGTTCCTCTACGTTACAAACAATAATAAAAGATGCAATTATTAAATTTTTAAATAATAATCGTAATGGTAATAAGTGCTTGAAAAAAATTCGAAAATGATTTAATTTTGTAAAATGATTCAAGCATCTTTTTTATTGTGAATTTTCATTAATGTGAAATAAAATTTCAGGTAATCCAAGGTTATCGGAAAAAATCCTAAAGGTATCGGGAAAAGAAAATCGGTTAATCTCCAAGTGAAATTGATATCGGTTTCACGATATAAGAATTCAAGGTAGAGCCTCGAATAATCTGCTTTCGAAATAGCATGGTCCCCTATTTAGATCTCACTTTATTTTCTTTCCTCCTTGTTGGCTTCTTTTACATCACCTCCTTCTACTTGTCTCTCGCGTTCTTAGTTTTCTATTCCAGAAACCTGCAGGAGTTTTGTTTCACGAAACTAACTTTTACAGTGCCTTATAAAAAAGAATTAAATTAAAAGTATTTTGTTTTGCAATTACCACTTTTTAATTGGAATAAAGATTGAATTTAATGATGCCTTACCCTCAGCTTGTAATTTAACAAATAAATCTGGATGAGTTTGCGAGTAGCAGTGCTATTATGTTAGCAATTTTTGCTATTTAGCAATTATAAATTACAAATTTTTTATGAAATTTGTAGAAAATGATATGAAAAATGTGATTTTAATGCCAACAGTTTATAATTGCTGAACAGCAAAAATTAAAAACGTAGCAGCACTGCTACTCACAATCCCCATCCTGGGGTCGATTATATAATTTCATTTTACTTTCATTTCACTTTCACTTTCACCAAATTTAAAATTTTTCACTAAACACATGGTTTCACTTTCATTTCCCCTAAAATTAGAATTTTTCACCAAGCATGGTTTCACTTTTACCAAAATTATATTTTTATTACCAAACACATGGTTTCACTTTCATTTTTACTTTCACCAAAATTCAGTTTTTTCTCTAAACACATGGTTTGACTTTCATTTCACTTTCACCAAAATTAAGATTTCTCGCTAAACACATGGTTTCACATTCATTTCACTTTCATTTTCACTTTCACCAAAATTAAAGCCAATAAAAAATCATGTTTAGTGAAAAATTTAAATTTTGGTTAAAGGGAAAATGAAAGTGAAATGAAAGTGAAACCACGTGTTTTGTTAAAATATTAAATTTTGGTGAAACTGAATGTGAATGTGAAGTGAAATGAAAGTAAAGTGAAATTACATAATTGACCCACTGGCTGAATTTTATTTATAACAAGAACAAAAATTCTCAAATTGAATTACTCTTGAAGAAAGTTACAATTTATATCGACATTAACTAATAAAAATTTAAGCTGGGTTTGCTTGGAAATTGTTTGCCTGTAAATTGTAAAATAACTTTAATCAACCCTAAATGTCCCAACAAAGCTGGCTCATAAGTAAAGACCCAACTGGGGTGGAAAAATACCCCAAAATTGTTTTATTGCTGGAACGTTTGTATTTAACGAAAAACAAGTTTAATATAGTGCATTTTCTACGTTGTTTAATAAGGAAGAAAATGGCTTTTTCCAATTTTTCATGTATTAAAAAGTATGGTCGAAAAGTTTCGAAAACTAAAAATAATTTTTGGCTTCTCGATTACATCATTGGCGGCAGTGATAAGCGTTTTATCGAATTTTAAAACACAGTCGGAAGTCAAGTTAATCAAGCGTATGGAGTATGATTATATTATCAGGATCATATCGAGTTTTCTTCAGACGAAGAAAGTTGCTTGAGATCAGACGTAAGGTTTTGCCAGATATTGGTGTTTAGACCTTATCCAGCTTCTCGGAGGCAATACGAAACCGGATCTGAAGACGATTCGCGTCGCCGTTTCAGGATATTACTTTATATATAAAGACTTGCGGCTGCGGAAGGCGGAATTGCATATTCCGTTTTACGGCACATAACAGACTTCTCGTTCTTCGCGTCGGATGTATTGTATATACCATATAGTGTGCTCATCTTTCTTAAAGAAACTGATCTCACACGAAAATGACCTGAGCATTCTACCTGAGAGACAATGAAAAGAACATAACTGGTGACACATTTCCATATACAACAAGTGAATTGATCCAGTCTATTTTCCTGATAGATCGAAAAACAGTAAATGTTTAACCATCTTTCGAGAGATGAGAACCACTTTGACTTCCTCTACTTTAATGATGCATTTATTCGTTAGAATGCTACGTATTTTCATATTGTGATGCAGGAATAATGCGGATAAAGGTTATATGCTTCGCATTAAACGCATTCTTAACTACATATAGAGAAATCTTATGAGTTATAAAAGGACGCATATATGCAGAAGAGGTCATATTTCAAAAGGAGTAAATTTAAAATTAAATCTTCAAGTGTTGAATAGAATGGAGAAAAAATCTTTTAAACCTTCTTACTTATTTAGTTCTTGAGTTTATCAAGATGGTATTAATGAAAGTTTGCGATGTTCTTAAAGAAGGTTTTCCGTTATTATTCATTAAGATTCATAAGTCTTTCTTCGAAATGTCTAGTAATATTTAAACACATTTTCTTACCATTTATAACAAATGGATGTATTGTGGATTTAATTCTAAATGAATGATCTTCATTTGAAAGAGAAAATTCTAAAGTGCTCTTTTTGCGATCTTCCTTTCTTTAAAACATGCAGAAACAGAATACATTTTTATACTTTCAAGTGAAATCTTCTTTTTTGTATACTTTTCCAAAAGGAAAAGTTTATATAAATTTTGTGCAATTTCTCTACAAAAATTATAAATAAAAATAAAAATTAGAAATTGTATAAAATCGTTCTTTAGAAATTTTACAAAATAAATATAGAGTTAATGAAATAATTTTAATCGTATATAAATTAAATATTACAATAAAAATGATTTTTTTTGTAATTTTTTCTTTTGGATGATATAAAGCTTTATTTTTCTGCCTCCATAGCTATCATTCTATTTCCCAGGAGAATACAGTAAATTCTGAAATATTATAAATATGTTTTATGTACAAGGATATGTGTGAAAGAAGAGATTTAAGATTATAGGTTTGATTGTAGGGAGGAGAGTTATTTTTATATCACAAAAGCCACTTTTGTTTTGACAACAATGTAAAGAATTTTTTATATCGAAATATTTATATATCTTTGGAATGAAGTTTTTGTCATTTTTATATATTTCGACGTGAGAACCAATTTCTCTTCAGGATAAGAACTTTTGTTTCAAATTTTCTCAAAAACTATAAGTCGAATTTTCCAACTTTGGTATTATTTGTTTATAGTTACTTAATTTCTATATGAACTAAATGTCACACCATTTGAAGTTATTGCACTGTTACTTATGACTAATGTCTTTTCAAAGTCTCCACTTATTACCATTATTACTAAGTATTACCAAGTATTACCAAGTATTACCAGGTATTACTAAGTATTACCGAGTATTACCAGATATTACCGAGTATTACCGAGTATTACCAGATATTACCAAGTAAGTATTAGCAAGTATTACCAAGTATTACCGAGTATTACTAAGTATTACCGAGTATTACCAGATATTACTGAGTAAGTATTAGCAAGTATTACCGAGTATTACCAGAAGAATGTACACTTGACTCCCTGAGTAAATTCCCCCTCGAATTTAATATTGAAGGGATTAAATTTTTGTTTATATATCACGTCCTATAAGAATCAAAAGTGGAAAAAACAACTGAAAATGCTGTCTAGCATTTAAATCCCGCTGGATTGTAAAGAATATTTGAATCTTGAATTGCGAGAGCCGAATTATGGAAGTTGGCAAATAAAGTGGACCTTTGCTTTTGTTCAGTTCAAGAGTCACGTGAACAGAGCGTTGATTAAGATTTATTTGGTGCTTTATTTGACGGTATGCATAGGTTGTAACTCCACAGGAAATCCCGGAACAGGTCATCCTGTTTCCCCGAGAACTTCGCCATCCGACGGAACACGAAATATCCTTCCAAAGGGTCGCTCGCTTCTCGAGTTTACTTGCAGTGCGCGGCTGTTAATGCCTTCGGGGTCGCAAACAGGCCAAGCATGTGCAAGGGTGACGTAGGTGAGTGTAGGTTTGGTTGGTTACTATACCCAACTTCCGGTGTGGTTGTGCGAACTGCACACCGAAACACGTTGACCACGAAACCAAGCGCGGACCTCGTTCCTGCCGGCCGGCCACTCTCAGCTATTATACTATTTCTAATTAATTTACGGACTGAAATTGTTCATCCTCGCTCTATTTTCTCCGCTTTCGGCTCTAACCTTCCTCTTCGATCCTCTCACTTTCCTCTCTTTTCTCTTTTGTCCTGCGCTTCTTCTCGCCTACCCACTGTCGAACACTATAATAACCAGATAATTAGCAATATCACTGAACACACTAACATGGAAAATTGAATTTCTATTTACATTTAACAAATATGGGATTATGAAAGATTTTATATATATTCAAATTTCGTCGACAGCTCTCTTTATTTTTTTTTTATTGTAAAAATTACAAAAAACACAAATTGTGTTAAAAGTACTGATGGGGCACAAAATTTTACGCCGTTAAATTTTTTGAATTTTCATTTCGACGAATGGAAATATTAACGAATTTTGAAATTCCTAAGCTTTTAAACTTGGCATAAATGGAAATTTACAAACCTTAATAAAAAAATATCAAAGTAGTGAATCTGCAAATTTAGTAAGGTGCAAATTTGCCGATTTGCTAATTGGGTTAAATGAAAAGAAGATTTCATAAGAAAATTTTTGAATAACTAGAAAACTTTTTTTATTTGAGCTTTAATTACTTACATCAGTTTTATGTCTACCTTAATTTAGGATATCTAGTCTAATTTCAACTGCGATTATAAAAATTCTTTTTTGCGTATTGCAGCTATTTTGAATAAGTTTGCGGAAAAAATGGAACGTCTTTCAAGAAGTGAGTCTGATTTCCAATATAGGAAAAAGTCGGTTGGGAAATGAGACTCGATGCCCCCCTCCCTACTTAATTAAAAGTTACGCCACTGTTGAACCAGAGTTAATGAAGGAAATAGAGAAACTATAGTCCCGCAGTCCGAAAGGTCCACCATCCAATGCCAGCCTCCGACCCTTCATCCAGTTTCGCGTGTCTGCTCATTGATTTTTCTCTCTGCCAAACTCGAATCGCACGTTTAGTTTGGACCCAGTCTCTCCAATCTCAATGAATTTAACAAAGTCAAATGAAATATCAACGAATTTTATAAACAATTTCAATAGAAAATTGTGATTCAACATCTTTATACCTTATTTAATTTATTTGCACTTTAATTTTCATTTCACTGAAATCGTATTTTTTCTCTTTTGTTTCAGGTAAGTCTCTACTCTCATTTGTGTATGTCGTATCTTAAAATGGTGAGAATATATAACAATAATAATTATTATAATAGTAATAACAAAATTGCTGCCTAACTGCTTAAATTGACTCTTTATTAAATACCCCATGAAAATTTATTATTAAACCATGTTTATCAGAAACAATTTTTTCGCAACAATATCATTAAAAATACTTGTTCACAATGTACGTATAAATATAAATTAATAAATCAAAAATATTAGAATAATGCTGAAAAGAAATTTTGCTTAATAATAATTTTTTCATAAAGTTATTAACGATGGAGAAATTTACCCGCCGTTTCCTTAAAGCTTGTCTTGTTTCGAAAGTTTTGATCCTTGCGGTATTGCGAATTTCGATCTGTATATTAAAAGAAAAACTTTCATTTCTTGGTAATTTGGTAACGAGACTACCGACTACTGGCTGTCTAACTTTTGTGTTCGCACCCTTGCCACGGAATTTAATAGTCTAGCTATAAAGCTTTTAGTCTTTATTAATTCATAATCAGAGAATAAAACTTTTACTCATTCAAATGGCTTGAGAACTTTTTGCGGCTGCACACAAGACATTATTCGCATTCTCGTGTAATGCCTTCCCTCTAAATTTAAATCAGTGGAAAATAATTGAAAAACAGTGAAATTTAACTGTGGAAAAAAATAATGAAAAAATATTAAATAATCATACTTTATATAACTATTTGACTGTTTTAATTAATTATTTCTCAGAACTAGCGACATGCAAGTTTTACAAGATTGACACAATCTTACTGCAAAATTTACTCAAGTTTGCTACAAAAATCTTAATTTCATTTTCCCTGACATTTCCCTGACTTCCAGACACTATTTTTTCTTTTTCTCTGACATTTTCACAACTTGTACACTTGTCAAATGAGAACTCTGCATTTGATTTTAACTTATTACTAGCAAATAATGATTAATTTTAAATGAAACAAAATTTATGTTTAAATTAACTACATATTTTTCGCATTAAATCAACCAAAAAATATGTTTGAACTTTAAAACAAACTGAAATATGTTTGACTGTATAGCAGAGATAAAATAAGTTTGAATTGAACATAATATGTTTAAACTAGAAATATCCCTCTCTCGGTTTATTAATAAATACATCCCGTGTAGAAATTGAAATTGGGTTTTGGTAGGATACTAGTTAGATGTCCCTGTTTGTAGTTGGGAACCGGTTAGGAGAAATAGTTAGAATCCAACTATTTTCGTAACGGTCATTTGATCTGGTTCTAGTCTAGGATATCTGACAGGTAACTAGTAAGTAACCTAGCCGCTACCCGATTAGTACACGGAAAGATATTTTATGTCAAAATATGATAAAAATGGAAGCAAAATTTAATATTGTACGAAATTAAAGTGAGGCTATTCAGAGACAATATTTAAAATCACTATTGTCACTGTTAATTCTGTCAATCATTTTTCAATATATCTAAAATTCATAAATACAAAAGCAAATTTTAATATCGGCACTGTTAAAAATTAGTGACGCATGCATAAAAGAATGGGAATAAGAAAATGAAGAAAGAAAGAGAGATGGAGATTTAATGAGGTTTAGAATGAGATGGAGATATTTACCTTAACTGCAGCTTTTCACACACAAGTCGAATACATTGAAACATACATTCATCCCTACCTAACAGCCTAACTTAAAACTACCTATACACCTAAATACGCATAACACATATAAACGCTCGCACGCAACTACGCTGAGAGATGAAGAATGAATTTTCCTTATATACTAAGCGGCAAAATTTTTCACCTCTTGCGAGAAACGATTAATATTAATATACCTTACTGAATTAATTATATTTTGTAATAATACTTGATGTATTATTAATAATTAGTTATATGTTTGCAATGGTCAATTTTAGAATGAAG
>JUFY01031839.1:0-28207 GCA_001855655.1 Leptopilina clavipes
GAATTATTTAAAGAAAAAGAATTCAAAGTACTTTAGAGAATTTAAAGTATTTTGAATTATTAAAAGTAACGTGAATAAACTGAAGTATCGTGAAATATTCTAAAGTACCTTGAAGTACTCTGAATAATCTTGAAGTATTTTGAATTATTTGAAGAAGAAAAATTTAAAGTACATTATAGAATTTAAAGTATTTTGAATTATTTAAAGTAAGTAACCTAAAGTACCGTGAAATATTCTAAAGTACCTTGAAGTACTTTGAATTATCCTTAATAATCTTGAATTATTTAAAGAAAAAGAATTCAAAGTACTTTAGAGAATTTAAAGTATTTTGAATTATTAAAAGTAACGTGAATTAACTGAAGTATCTTGAAATATTCTAAAGTACCTTGAAGTACTTTGAATTATCCTAAATAATCTTGAAGTATTTTGAATTATTTGAAGAAGAAGAATTCAAAGTACTTTAGAGAATTTAAAGTATTTTGAATTATTTAAAGTAACGTGAATTAACTGAAGTATCTTGAAATATTCTAAAGTATCTTGAAGTACTTTGAATTATCCTGAATAATCTTGAAGTATTTTGAATTATTTGAAGTATTTTGAAGAATTTAAAATACTTTGGAGAATTTAAAATATTTTGAATTACTTAAAGTAAATAACCTAAAGTACCGTGAAATTTCTGAATTACCTTGAAGTGCTCCGAATAATCAGGAATTATTTTGAAGTATTTTTAATTATTTGAAGTACTTCAAAGTATTTCGAGGATTTTGAATTATCTCAAATAACGAAAATTACCAGAAGTATTGTGAAATACCCTGAAGTACATTGAAGTACTGTGAAATATTTGGAAATATTTTGAAGTATTATGAATTATTTGAAGTATCTTGAAGAAGTTAAAGTATTTTGAAGTATTTAAAGTATTTTCAATTATCTGAAGTATCGTAAAATAGAATATGTAAAGTACCTTGAAGTACTGTGAATTATCTCCTAATATTATCAATTATCTTGAAGTATTTGAAGTATTTGAAGTATTTTGAAATATTCGGAATTATTTTGAAATATTTTAAAGTATTTTGAATTGTCTGAAGCATCTCGACTTATTTAAACTAACGTGAATTACCTGAACAGTGGCCAAATATCCTGAAGTACCTTCAATTACTATGAACTGTCTCGAAATATTTTGAAATTTGCCAAAATTATATATCTAATTTCAAAACAGTAGTCTTCTTTTACAACGAAAAATAATCCATATTTTTAAAAATGAAGATTAGACAACCGACGTTGTTTTTTTTCCAAAAGAGCAGAGAGTTGGTAAACATCTGAAGCTACTGCATCCGAAATTAATTATTTTTTTGTCGACAATCTCACGACCCTAGAAACTAAGATTTAGACATCTGCCAAAGTTGGCCGTAATAGCAATTAGTGGTTTTTACGTCTCTCGCAAGAATTCAAGGTCCTCGGTGTCTTGAGTCCTCTTTTAAATTTCTTTTGAAAATTTGCGGTTCAAAAAAGGAAGAAAGAAAAGAAGCAAGAGCCTGTTGTTAATGATTAGGCGAGTCGCATAGCACATTTCTATAAATATAGATATACACACATATTATATAGAAGACGATGAGGAATAAGGTGGATGAGAAGAAGAAGAAGAAGTAGAAGAAGATGATGAAGAATAAGAAGAAAAAAATGATGCAACGGAGACAGAAAAATTATGCCTTTAGACAGGGAGGGAAGAAATCGTCATTCTACACTGGTACAGAGTGTCCTGAAAAGGGACGAAGTGGTCGTTACTAACAACACATGTCCGAAACGTGTTTCTAGTCTTATAGAGTTTTAAGGGACCCGGTAGTGGGACGCGCTACAAAGAAATACTATATAAACGTGGGTCGTCGAAGGGAAAGTCCAACTTGCCCACAGGGATTCAAAAATATTAAAATTAACTGCACTTGAATTTAATCGCAGCCATTTCGAACATTATGTTATGAAATGTATATTTAAATTCAAGATAGCAGGATATGTACCTGCTATAAGCTGATGACTATGGTCCCTCAGTGTGATCCTCTAAATTCAATTATAATAATTCAGTGAAAAAAAAATATCACATCATTCTCTCTATGTACATAAATTAGAAGTGACTTTGATCGATTGTTCATTTTTCAAATATACAAGTTTATTAAAACTATTAATTTTAAAATTCAATATTTATCTCCTAAGTTGTAAATTTCTCACTTTATATACAAAAATTTTCATGTCCAATTAAATCAGTTCCATAATGTTTCAATGATGCATTTCTTTTTTGTTACCTAATGACGAATTTTCCTCATAAATTTTAATTACACAATTTAATTAATTCACCTAAATTTAGAATTTTAATTTCTTTTTTAAATACATTTAAAAGAAACTTAGAAAATATTGTCAAAATATCTGTTGGTAAAATTGTTAACGTTTTTGCAATAGTTTAGAAACACTCCACAAAAATATTCTTTAAAATACTCCAAAAATTATTGAAGCAATGATACAAAAATACCCCTGGAATATTCTTTAGAAATATTCTAGCAATAATACAAAAACTATTCTCTGAATATTGTCCAAAAATACTCCTGGAATATTCTTTAGAAATATTCTAGCAATAATAGAAAAAAAATTCTTGCAGTATTATACAACAATATTTCTGCAATATTAAACAAAATAAATGTTGAAATACTTCAGAAAAATTTTCTAGCAATGATACAAAAATACTCCTGGAATATTCCTTAAAATTATTCTAGCAATAATATTTAAAATATTCCTGCAACATTAAGCAAGGACAATATTCTTTGAAATACTTCAAAAAAATATTCTAGCAATGACACAAAAATACTCCTGGAATATTCTTTAGAAATATTCTAGCAATAATACAAAAAATATTCTAGCAATGATACAAAAATACTCCTGAAATATTCTTTAGAAGTATTCTAGCAATAATACAAAAACTATTCTCTGAATATTGTACAAAAACATTCCTGGAATATTCTTTAGAAATATTCTAGCAATAATACAAAAACTATTCTTTGAATATTGTACAAAAATACTCCTGGAATATTCTTTAGAAATATTCTAGCAATAATACAAAAAATATTCTAGCAATGATACAAAAATACTCCTGGAATATTCTTTAGAAATATTCTAGCAATAATACAAAAACTATTCTTTGAATATTGTACAGAAATACTCCTGGAATATTCTTTAGAAATATTCTATCAATAATACAAAAAATATTCTTTGAATATTGTACAAAAATACTTCTGGAATATTCTTTAGAAATATTCTAGCAATAATACAAAAAATATTCTTTGAATATTGTACAAAAATACTTTTGGAATATTCTTTAGAAATATTCTAGCAATAATACAAAAACTATTCTTTGAATATTGTACAAAAATACTCCTGGAATATCCCTTAAAAATACTCTAGCAATAATAGAAAAAAAATTCTTGCAGTATTATACAACAATATTCCTGCAATATTAAACAAAATAAATTTTGAAATACTCCAAAAAAATATTCTAGCAATGATACAAAAATACTCCTGGAATATTCCTTAAAAATATTCTAGCAATAATATTTAAAATATTCCTACAATATTAAGCAAGGACAATATTTTGAAATACTCCAAAAAATATTCTAGAAATGATACAAAAATACTTCTGGAATATTTCTAAAAAATATTCCACAAGAATTTTCTTTTTGCAATATTCCTACATTAGGGAATATTCATTCATATAAAAAATGGAATGTTGGGGGACACCATTCCAATGGAATATCAAGGGAATATTTTGCGCTTATATTATTGGAAAAGAAATTCAAATAAATAGAGGAATAAATCCAGTGACTTTTGTCAACTTGTCAGAAAGGGGTGGCGAAAAATGTATGTCGCGGGTGGCGGTAAACGTTTTGATTTCACAGTGGCACACGCACGTGTGCGTTACAAACATCTTCCACATCCTTCTGTCGGCATTATATATTGTACACTCTGGTCTCACTGGATAAGAAGAAGGGAGCAAGGGAGTAACGTGGAGTAATGCCAGCAAGTGGTGGGGGTGTTTGGGGGCTTTATTTAATAAAGGGTGGGGGTGGAGGGGACACGGCAGGGCAGAAAGACCTACGGTTGGCGGAGGGAGTTGTGTTGATGAGAAGCGAGCGGTTATTTCAAGCACTGCTCTGGCACTTCGTCTCGAGCTTCCAATGCGCATCCTTCCTACACGTCGTTCACTCCCATTCTCTCAAACTTTCCAATTTTTACAACTCCCATTATTATAAACAAATTGAAGAAAGAAATTTAATTTCAAATTTCTCCAATTTTAAGACAAAAAAACAACAAAATTTTCTTGTTTAAAAAAAACAAGATTTGTTTACAAAGTGTCAGTGTGTAATTTAACAATAATTGTGAATTGTGTCAATCAAGGATTTATCGAAGAAAAATAAAACTTGAGTGTTTTTTTTTTCTAATGAAATACTGAAGAAAGGATAATTTTTTTAAAAACAGTATAAAAGTGAAAAAATTGTTTTAGTGACAAAGTGTGAAGTGTATTTTCTTCTGGAGATTAAAGAGAAAAAACGGTGGATGAAAATTTGCATAAATAAAAGGTAACGGAAGCTGTGTAAAAGACGTGTGGCGGGAAGATACGATTCGTGCTAAAAGGCGCCGGGGATTTATAACGACGGGCGGCCTGAAATAACAGCGGAGGGTGCAAGCTGGAAACAGTGAATCAGCACAGCATCCAGTGAGAATCTGACTTGCATCGACTTCAATAATGCTTAATCATTTTGACAATAATTAATAATAAAAAAGAACGGAAAATCAAATATTACCATTTTATACCAATTTGAAGAAACACTATTACAATCAATCCCCCCCTCTCTCTACCTTACAACAACAAATCAATTTGAGAAAAACCAGAACACATTGCTCGGAACTAATTTTCCAGGAAACAATTCAACAATCGGTGAGTAAACTCCCTTGCATCTAATTTGAATTTAGATATGCTTCTTTTTTTGAAAGAAGTAAAACATGAAAGTCGGCAATAAATTCAAAAAACTTGTTAACATGCAAATTTTCCTTTTTGAAAATGAGAAAAGAAACTAATTCACATCACACTAAATCAAAACTAATCTTTTGCTTTAAAATAAAAAAAAAAAAACTAAAGGCAAAATATAAACATTTTTCTTCGACAAAAATGAAACATACTGACAAGAGGAATCTAAGTTATGTGCACGTGAATAATAGGAGATGATCATCTTCAGGGTATTAATTGCCATTGCAAGCGGTTCGACAATTAGAAGCATTTAAGTCATTTATATTTTCTGATAGAATCGATCGATCGTTCTCGCAGTCAAACTTGTTTTCTTTATCCGCATATATTCTCTTATCCATCTTTGCAATCGTCTTTATATATGTGCGACAAATTAGGCCGATAAGCATCTTTTAATTATTTTAATGCTTCAATTTTATCGCAAAAATGCGCACTTTTGTCAAATAAATGTTTTTTTACAAACAATTCAATTTTCACCAGATTTCGCATAAATTTTACAAAAATATTTCCACACTAAAATTAAAATATAATGCATTATTCATTTTTTATAAACAATCACATTATTCTAAACTCGCAAAAAAAACAGTTTTTGTTTAAATCAAACAAATCGTTGGCAAACGGTCAAATTAATATTTATTCACGTTCTAAACAAAGATTTATTCCTAAATAAATTTGTTGAATTTGATTGATATATTGATGTATTTATTTAATAAATAAATTAATTAATTAATTAATTAATGACTAACGATTATAAATAATTATTAATAATTAATTTAATAAACTTTCACTATAATAGTAGTTATTTATTTAATTAGGGACAATCGAGTAACAAAAAAGGTTAAAATACAAAAGTTAATACTATTTTCATGATAATTAATTAATAATTAATTAATATTTAATACAAAATTGAAGTAAACAATCACTCCGAGCCAAAGTGGTCGTTTACTTCAATGTTATTTATATCAATTAACATTTATTAATAATTTGATAATTTATTATTTATTTATTATTTATTTATTATTCATTTATTATTTATTTAATTATTATATATTTATTTGTTTATTTATTTATTTACATAATTTGCATCTAACGAATAGAATTAACAGCATTAATATAAGCATAGTCTCAATAACTGAGGTTCAAGTGTACCGTATTTAAGAAACTTTAAAAGAAAAATGCAAAAACCTTTTTTGCAAATATCAAAATTTTTGTCCAATTTTGAAGGAATTTGTGAAAATTTTTTTTTTATGACTCGTGTACACGCAAAGTGCCGTCAAATTACCCAATTGGTGTCATTTAGCGAGAGACAAAACTGGAACTTAAAAGATGTTGAGAAAGACGACACAAACGGAAGAATCAATTATTTAAAACACAATATCATTTTTTATGTCTTAAGGGGATCTTTAAGTTTCCTACGACAATAAATCATGACAATTTTTTTCTCACTGGAATATTCAGTAATTTTTGCAATAATCGTAAACTGAAAAAAAATTATTTCATTCTAATAAAAAAATTACAAATTATTTATTTGTTAATAGAAAAGCCTATTATTTATTTGATAATTGTCAAGTTTGAATCATATAAATTTTTTTCAGTTTAAAATTTTAATTTTAAATATACTGAAATTTGGAATTATGGAATTAATATTAATCAATAATATTAATAATTAATATTAATCAATAATATTAATAATTAATAATATTTATAAATTATCCGGTAATTTGAGAGAAATTTCAACGAATGGTCAGCAAAATAAGAGATATGTAATTAACGTTCGCAATGAATGGCAAACTCATCTTTCATTAAACGCCATAAACAGAGGGAAATTATACAGTCACCAAATGATAATAAATTAATTACCAATTGACAAGAGACACACACACATCAGTCATAACATAGCTTCCTGACAAATGCGTGAATGTAAATAATTCTCCCCGGAAAGAGATGCGAATCTGTGATTTGAAAATTGAAACACATTTGACAAATCGTCCTCACATGAATCAAAGAAGCGCGCTTGTATGAGTCACATTTTTAATTGAAGCCTATATAAAATGAGAGAAAACGTTTATAAAAGTGACACCGACTGACCCGAATGGGTCAAACGATGCAGCAAAACCAGCATATAAAATTGTCTCAAGCGGAAGTATAAGGGGCAATAATTTCCGGTGTAATAGCTATTACACAGTTCTCTCCGAGTTTGTTTGTTTTCAATGATTTATGATCTTTCCGCGTGGAGAATTAAAATGACCGTATACCTTATTATTTCGATTCGAGAAAATTAATCATCATCATCATCTTTTAAGGCTACTACCGTAGCTACTACCACTCCCGTCTTTAAACTGGACTATTCTTCACCTACGGAACCACCTTCCGGCTTTAAACTTCGCAGGATTACTATCACTAAATAACGTAATATTTAATAATTTAATAACGTTAATTGAAAATTACAAACCTTCAAAATTTTTAATTCACGTTTTTTGCTTTTTATTGCAGTCATAGTAATTGAAAATATTTATAACAAAACAATTTTTTCATTCCTGATTGTCAACTTTTCTGATCATAAGTAAAAATAAAATTTATAAAAACTTTCCTTAAAAAAAAAAAATAAATGAAATTTTTTCAGAGAGGTATTAAATTTTTTTTTTGTTAAAAAAGCATTTGAAAAAAATGATGTGGGTAATATGGTTTATAGAATCAATATTATTATAAAGGAAAATCGAATAAGTCATTCCTCCAATTGAACAATAATTGTTTCTTTATCGTGGGACTTACTGCCTTTGTGGGAACACTGCACAGTGCCACTTATTGTTGGACCCTTCTTCCCTTTTTTTATTTCTCAATCCCCACTTGACTTGATTTTCACGAGACCCACTCATGCCTATATATATATATAAGATTGAACATTTTATTTTTCTTTTATATATCTCTTAAAGAGAGATTCTTTTTCTTTTGTACAATTAATTTTACACCGAAATTGCGCACGCCTATTGTTATAAAACAAATGCCAATTTATCCATTAAATACGAAAAAAACATTAATTTTTCATTGCCTTTTTAATGATCTTTTGTTCTTTAATAATTAATTATCATAAATTAACATTTTATTAACATTTATAATTATAATAATAATAATAATCATAATCATAAGCATAATCATAATCATAATAATGATAATGATGATAATAATAATAATAATAATAATAATAATAATAATAATAATAATAATAATAATAATAATAATAATAATAATAAAATAGTCTTCAAGGTCATAGTAAACAATCTTGAAGATATCAAGATTGTGAGCATAAGTCACGAGCACAAATAGCCCATCTCTTCAATTACGAAAAATGGTTATTTATGTTTCTGATTATTTTGATATACTTTAAATAGAAGCTCAGCATTTATTCGAATTGGTTGGATTAAATTCTTTTTTATTAATATAATGATTTATCTCATTGAAAGGGTGCTTGAGAAAATCAAGTGGGTCCATTTTGTAATGAAGACAATCGCACCTAATGCCTTTAAATATAGGGTCATCAGTTTCTTAATATATATATATATTATTTATGTCTTTCTCAAATCTAATCACAATTCTAAACAATAGAATAATTCACCATCTTTATTAAATGCATTTTAATTAATTAGGTTCCTAAAGTTCTGAACGTTCAGATGAATCTGAAATTTATTTATATATTTCTCCTTCAAGATCAAATTTTGTGATAATAATATTTCGTAATCAAAAATAAATCATCAGAAAGCTTCAAAATTGTTAATTTACGTTTTTCCGCTTTTTATTGCAGACAGTTGGAAATATTAGAGGCGGTTACATTGTCTCAGATTTTAAATTCATGTCCGTCGTATAGTCATTTACCTTTTATTAAAATTTACTGTAATAATGATCTTTCCTTGATTGATCAATGGTTGAATGTTTTGTCATCAGAGAATGTAATTTTAATTAAGCGATTTATTATTATTTTTATTAAAATCTTGTCTTAGCGTAAGCCTCAACGTTTGTAATTCTCGATGTTTAATGCGTAACTCTGCTGTCCAAAGTAAAAACCTAGTAAGTCGCATTTGCCATAAGAGCGAAAGTCGAGTAACAAAGCTAAGGGACGCTCGCCCTTATTGCAAATGCGACTTACTGGGTTTTTACTTTGGACAGTAGAACTCCCTTGCGTTCACTATCAATAATATTAATATTTAGAACCAATATTTCGTTAATTTGAACGTTTACAACTTTTGGTATTAATTATCTTCTTGAAATAAATATTCAAGTTGTATAAACATTTTTTACTGATGGGAAAAATCAATTCAAAGAATAAGTAAGAAGTCAGCATTCTCCTTTTTTTTCCCTAACGAGAGTAAATAAACTTTGAGGAAAAGCGATAACTTGATGAAGAATAATGTTCTCTCGCGCGCTTCGGTTGAGGATGCTTTGATTTTATATATGAATCGTGCCCAAGATGCAAAACTATAAGAGACCGGAGGGAATTGAAAAATCGTGGAAGCAGGATGGTATAAAAGAGAAAGAGATAACAGGGGAGTTGTAAGTAAGCTGGTAAGAAGCGAGAGTTTGCGATTTATTTGACAGATCGTGCCGGCCAACGCGCGCCTCGGTAGCTAGAGTGGTTTATTTTATAAGGCCAGATTGCCGGCCTCACTTCGTCGGAATAGAATAATGGATCTTTCGCTCCTACTCTTTCCTTCGACTCCTTGAATTCATTCTTCTTTTTCTTCCACTTTATTCATCCCCTTTTAGTCCACAAGAGTTCCCCGTCTCCCCCTTTATCATCAGCCAGGTCTCTGGCCTTCGTCTCGAAAGTCAAGTGTCATTACGGAGGAGAAAACGCTATATTTGTTATGGGCTCGCAAGAATCACGTTTTAAGAAGGGCAAAGGTATCGCCACTGAAAACACTTCATTTCCCACAATAGAAAATAAAATAATAACTGTGATAAAATACCACTACTACTACTACTACTACTAAAAATAATTATAATTATTAGAAATATTCATAATAGCATAATATAATAATAATAATATATTAATAAACAAACTGAAAAAATTTATTTAATTCAAATAATGAATCACTTGACTATTATCAAATTTTACTTGAACCAAATAATTGAACCAAATATTGACTCAAAAATTATTTGGTTCAAGTAAATATTTATTTGATAATAGTCAAGTAATTCATTATTTGAATCAAATAAATCTTTTTCAGTGTTATAGTAGTTATATATTAATGGCTTTAAAAAAATATGGGACTGTAAAAAAATTTCGACTGTAAAGTGCATAGTTTTTCATGTGAATAATTTTCATTAACGTGCAATTTGTAATATTCCTTAATTTTTTCATGTAAACAAAATTTTTGTGTGATACGTGGGTGAATTTAATTACATCCGTTACATTTTAAATTGACTGATAAATTAAATTACAATTTCAACAAAAACTGTAAGGAATTTTCGAAAAAACTGCGGTTTCTAAAAGAAATTATTGTCATCGAAAATTTATCACAAACCGGAAATCTGTTCCTTTTGAACAGTTTTACGATTAGAACGTGACAAATTTCAATGCGGAAAACTGCTCATTTTCGAATTCTTTACGTCCAATAATTCACACGATACTCTCAAGAAAGAGAGAGAGAGATTTCAATTCTCGTGCTTTCGCACGAAGAGAAGCTAGAAAATTGAAATTTATATTCCTTGGTCTATTTTTTTAAATTTTTTTTTGAAAAAGAAAGAAAGAAAATTCTGTTGACATTCGGTAAAGTTTCGTATACATAAAGTCATAAAATATCAAAACTTACAAGAGTGATGAGACAACAAAGGCAATATATTATTTTACGTCTCAATGCGATTGTATAAAGTTCGCGAGTAATCTTTTCAACAAAAATTTATACTTCGTTCTATTTTTCACACATTTCTTGCAATTTTGCATATAGAAACGAAAAAATTAGAGTTGCAAAAAATTGATTCAAATCGTTTACTTGCCATAATTAAATTATCGATTGACAAAAATATTTTTTAATAATATTAAGAATACTATTTAACGGATGAAAATAATATTTAATAAATTAATATTTACTTCATTGAATCGAAGAAATTTAAACAGTGCATTTATAATTTTATATATCAATAGAGGAAAATAGCAAAAAAAAAAAATTACATGTGTTATTATCGTTAAAAGAAAATATGAAAAAATAAAAATTAATAACAGTACTATTCACGCTCGAGTGCTTCAGTCGACAGCTCTTGGAAACCTGTCAACGACTCATGCAAGCAGTAAATCATCATTTGGCGATTGGACATCAATATTACAAACTTATTTACAGACTCGTATTTTATTTATCCCTTAATATTCAATTTGTTCAAGACATAAATAAGTGCTCCGATTCATAAATCAAACATTGAATTTGTAATTACCGGAAGAAGTCATTTATCAAAGATATAATAATTAATTGCAATCTCATAGATCAAAAACGAACCTACCGGTTTTTCAAATCACATTACCTATACACAAAATCGAAAATCGATCAAAATTTATTATTTAAAGAAATGTTTTTCAAAATATAGAATATTTCAAAAAAAAAAATTAAAAAGTATAAAACAAATTCTGAGAATTGAAAATTGCAATTTCGAAATGAAAAATGCAATGCAATATATTGTTTACATGAAAATATTAAGGAATATCACAAATTGCACCTTAATGAAAATTTTTCACATGAAAAACTATGCACTTTAGAGTCGAAATTTTTTTACAGTCCCATATTTTTTTTTAACCGATTAATATATTTTTGCAAATAAATGCAGAGGCCATTGAGGTGTCAGATGCCATTCAGTAGAAGTGCAGTAAGTTTAATTATAACAGTGGAACTTGCGGTTTAAATCTCCCCCTAATTTCTGAGGCGTTTTCTTAATGCTCGGATGGTTCACCAGACAGAGCAAGCGTGTCGCCTGCCTGCTTTTGCGAATATATAATAAACACGCATACACTCGCGAGTACGCTGGGAAATGTCTCATCCGCATCGGTAGAAATGCAAATACAACTGGTTGCTAATGCTATTTAACCTCCGTAATTGTCAGACGAGAGCACACCATAATTTATTGCAAAACGCCTGGCACTAAGACACAATCATAATAAGAAAGACAGAGTACATCTCTTAAAAGAGAGATATAATGTAAACTCTATTATTACGACCACAAACATATGAACTATTCTAGATTTACTATCCTAATATTACGAGGCAATGTTGCCTCAATATTGCGAGGCAATAATGCATCAATATTGCCTGGAAATATTGCGACAACATTGCCCGGCAATATTTCCACAAGGCGGACATAATCAATGTTGAGGCAATATTACCTCAACATTGCTTGACAATATTGGCAATATTACCACGTAATATTGACACAATATTGGGCTCAGATGTTGTGCTATTTGGGCTATATAAATATATACAAAACTATTTCACAATTTGCTGAAAATTTTCGCGCCTATTTAACTTATAATTAATTTCAATTCGAATGTTGACAGTATGAAAGAAAAAAGAAGACGCGACGAACAAGTATCTCGACAAACACGTTTTCCTATACAAATATATATATTCTCGCTAAAACGATGAAGAATTTAAAAACAAATAATTTTTATTATTTCAAATAAACATTCAGTTGCTCCTTCTTTTTGTTTATAAGAATTCTCTGAAACTCCACCTCTTGATTTCAATGGAACATAAATGAAAATTTTCCATCACGATTATTTATAACTTTTTTCTATTTTTTTTAAATTTACAAATTTGTTATTGGATAACATCTAAAGTTATTAATAAACGATTAATAAATAAATGCTAATTTATTTATAGTTATGAAACACATTTCTCACCCGCAATAAATATATGAAGAATTTCTGAGAAAAATGGACAATAAACATTGGAGAACACACGCGTTGGAATCGGCGCAATTCGTGCGTTTTCATTAAGCCAAGAACTCTCGCGATTATAAAACGCTTTTACGACTAGAGTCAAAGGTACGAACTTGATTCTTTAGAGTCTAACCTCTGAAATGAATGTGACACACAACAAAGTGCAACGGGTTAATATTCGAGACAAGAAAATGTCACAAGCGTGAAATAAAATTTATGCCTGCCCCTCACATTTGCCCCTTCAATTCGAAATTAAAAAAAGAATAACTACAAAGAAACGAACAACAAAATTTGCAATTGCAACAATGTCTATAAATAATAATGATATTAATTTTTATTATTAATATCAATATTAATATATTGTTAGTATTATTACACTGAAAAAAAAATTCTGGTTAGGGTATATTTAACACGAAATGCTAGTTAAAACAACCAGAATTCTGGTTAAATCAACTAGAATTCTGGTTAATCTAAACGGAAAAAATCTAGTAAGGGTATATTTAACACGAAATTCTAGTTAAAACAACCAGAATTCTGGTTAAATCAACTAGAATTCTGGTTAATCTAACCGGAAAAAATCTAGTAAGGGTATATTTAACACGAAATTCTAGTTAAAACAACCAGAATTCTGGTTATTCCAACCAGAACTTTTTTTCAGTGTATTAATATTATTAATATCGCCATTTGTTTTATTATTATTATTATTATCACTATTATTATCTTTATCACTATTACTATTGTTATTATTAACTAAGAATACAGATAATAATTTTCTACCTTCCTATAATTCAAAAATCCCTGCGAAAGTGCGGAATAAAACAGATTTTTCGTTCCAAACTAGAAATATTCCCATAAAGATGAACCCAAAACATGAAAAAAACGTCTAATACCACTGGGAATATATTGTATAAGAAAACAACAAATTTGTCGGTCTAAAGTTTTTTGATTTATATAGTAGAGGAATTTTTTGGAAAAAAAAGAGATTATTTTAGAATGTATATATAGGGTTAAAGACTATAGTGAGCTGGTCATGTGAAAGTATAAAATAAATGTCAGAGACGTAATAGAAGAAAAAATGAAGAAGGAGTGGGGTATGGGGCAGAATTAACGCACTATATTTATAATGGTACCGAGAACCGGCAGTCATCTGTCTTCACTTACAGTTTGAATTATACTATGTCTTAGACCGTTTACGTCCCTCTTGTCGTCTAAGATACACATGGCAGCATATACTTTGCGCGCACATGGGTCGCCTTCAGTACAAGTAGAGATTATTTTACTATATATATATGCTCTCCACTATAGAGATTACAGTATATAATAACTATCTATGGACAAGTACACAGCAAGTACACGAGTCAATGCATGTTGCATTTCGACATTTTGACGCTTGTAATTTGAATTCTCAAACAACGTGACACTGGATTTAAATAATTATTGGACTGATGTATTTTATCGAGAAAAGTTAATAGTGGTAGTAGTACTAGTAGTACTAGTGGTACTAGTAGTATAACTAGTACTAGTAGTACTAGTGGTACTAGTACTAGTAGTACTAGTACTAGTAGTACTAGTACTAGTAGTACTAGTGGTACTAGTACTAGTAGTACTAGTGGTACTAGTACTAGTAGTAGTACTAGTAGTAGTACTAGTACAAGTAGCAGCAGCAGCAGTAGTAGTAATTATAGTATCTTCAATAAATGGTAGTTTCAAGTAATAGTAGCTTCAGTTAAATGTAGTTTCAAGTAACAATATTTTCAATTAAGCGTAGTTTTAGTTTACTTTAGTTTCAAGTAATAGTTGTTTTAGTCATATGTAGCTTCAATTAATGATAGTTTCAAGTAATAATACTTCTAGTTTACCTGTAGTTACAAGTAATAATACTTCTAGTTTACCTGTAGTTTTAGCAAGTAATAGTACCTTTTTATGTCAGTTTCAAGTAATAGCTTTACTTTATTATACTTATTCAAGTAACAGTAACTTTAATTCAATGTAGTTCCAAGTAATAGCAATTACCTGGCAATTAAACTGCCTCAATACAATAATAGAGATGTTAGTCTGAATAATGTCTATACAATTCTTTTTCTAATTATTATATAGACCTATATGCTATTTCCAAAAGAGGAAAAATTTCTTACAGCAGAGTTTTTAAACTTTTCAAGTTTTTTAGTTTCGTATTTATATGCTAAAAAGAATATCCATTATTATGATTATAAATAGCACGCGCAGTTTATCGGGATGAATCTCGATTCACTAATTACTTGTGCTCGTAATACTCGCAATAAAAAAAAAAAAAAAATTATGATGGTCGTTGTTTCTCCCTCATGCGTTAAAGGAAAGCACGAAGTTCAAGCGCTGTTCTGTGAAGAAAAGATCTTGCCAATTATTGGTTAGAGAACATATAACAACACGTGTGTGTGCGAGGGTGAAATAAACGCCCATGTTGCTCTACAACCGTAACAATTAAGAGTAACTGGTTACAATGTTATCTGTGTTTTATATACTCTAGAGTGAACCAATGAATCCTCTGCTATCACGCTTACTACTTCTGTATGTACATCTCTTGGAGATTTTTGTTCAATGTTCTTATATTTCTATAGGCAAATATGTTTCAAGTCGTTCTACAGATAACACACAGTACATTAAAGAACATTAACTATAAGAATTTAGTTTCCCTGTGAAAATTGTTGTTATCGCAGAAACAAAAATTCCCTTACTCGTAATAATGATAACAGAATATGTATATATCTTTCCTGTTTTTGCTCCCACAATAAGGAATTCTCAAAAACCTTGACCATTATACATACCATTTATTTAGCATCTTTACCATTTCATTATAAATAATTGAAAGTTAAAACGTGTCCCTTATGTCGCTGACAATAAGAAAAAAAGGCTTTCTCAAAGGCACAAAAAAACCTCACAAAAGGACAGAAAATCACGTAACGAATGGATCCGGTTTCTTTTCTTGCGATTGGTTCCGTATATTTGATTGTGCAAGGCGTTACCCAGGAGCAGGGTCGTCGAAAAGAGAGAGAGAGAGAGAGAGAGCAGGACAACAGGTAGTTTTTCAAAAGAGATGATCTCCAGTAATGAGAAGAAGCAGCAGCAGTAGCAGAGGCAGCAGATGCGATGAATGAAGAGAAGAAAACCGATGAGTGAAAGAAGAGGTAACAGGTTATTTGCTTAGTGGGGAAAAGATTACGTCGTTGTAGCAACCTCAATACTTTCGGTATGGGCCAGGTGGGTCTTGTCAGGCGACTCCGAGTATCAGTGTGTGTTGTGAGGGGAGCACGTTTCTGTACATACATTATATACTTCCTTGAGAAATTCATATGTGAGTGTCAAGTACTTGGTGTTTCACACGCACGCGACAAATCAGCACTTTAAATGTAGTCATTACCGTGCCGACCACCAAGTACTACTACCGGTGTTACATTGAATGGCACGTGGAGAATATACCTCGCAAAGATTACATCGTTCATTACGTTGCTTTTCCTTTAATGCAATTCCATTGCAAGTTGCAACTTCCTCACAAGAACAGGAAGATGAAAATTCATGAGATGCTTCTCTTTGCAAACACGAGGCATCCTAGTGTGAAGATATATGAAGCTAATTGACGCGTGCTCCAAGCATCAGATAATCTTTTTCATTCGAAAACCATTAGGTTTATTCGGAATGTTTCCAGATGAACATTAGACCTTCATGTAATTATCTCAAATACAAACGGATACTACTTTCATATGTAGTATGTAATCTAGTAGAGCATATATTTCAAATTACTTGGGATTCTTTTCATCCGAAATGCCAAAGCTGTTTAGCTTTGGCATTTCGGATGCTGCCAAAATTAGAATTGCACTTTTCAAACAAAAACTGACTCAAACAAAAACTTACTTTTGAAGAAAATGCTGCACCAAAAAATTAGTATACATGTAACAATTTGTTTTACATATAATTTAAGTTACTTGGGATTCTTTTCATCAAAAATGCCGAGCCAAATTCAAAATTGCATCTGAATGCAAAAAATGTGCACCTAAAACGAAAACCGATGGAGCAATTTTGAGGCAAATGTTGCAGCAAAAAATTAGTACATGTTGTATATATTAGTACTGCCATCGTAAGGATTTTTTATATTTGCTGGATCCTATCAAAATTTTTTCCCTTAAGATGTCCTTAAGGGACATGTCAAAGTCGTTGCTGTTTCTATTGCAGCTCAATGGAAAAAGTGACACGACTTTAACATGCCCTTAAACTGTAGTTTGAGGGCAAAAATTTTGATGGATCCAGCAGATATAGAGAAGCAATCGAACAGTAAAAGAAAGTAACTGATTTATCAGATCGCAGTTACATTAAAGCATATCCTATTAATAATTAACATTAATAATTAACTTTCGAAACAATTTTTCATATCTTGCTCGAGGGCCGAAAGGAGGAGTAATCAAGTCTCAAAATTGTCCTCGATCTTTGCGGTCATTTTTTCAGCAGCTTGTATATATATCTGAATCGATAGAACCAGGGTTCATAATACATAATAGTTTGATTGCATAATAATGACCGCGCATTTATGACGTTACGCCTCGGATGAGAGTTACAAGCTCGTACAAGCATCTCTAAGGCTATAATTTATAGAGTATGTTACAAAAATAAATCCTCTTTAAAAACTCCAATGCAGTGCAGTAGTTTTGTTTTCCAAAAACAACAACCCATTATTAATTCCATATAATTTTCTCACTTGTGAAGATTCGTTTTATTTCTAAATGAATTCCAAATTGTCGTTCTGGAAAAAAAAGGAACGCACGATAAATTACAACAGTGAATGGCAGCTTATATTCTCAGTTGCAATGGAAGATATTAGACAATTTATATTTACAAATATATAGAAAATAAAACAAATTTTATTACATTCTCATCACATGAGAAAGTATTATTTTTTTGTAGCATTGTTACATTTTTCGTATATGTATAGCGCAATAAAAATGAAACAATTTTTCGGGAAATATTGAGAATGATGAAAAAGTGTTTTCAGGTCTCGAATGGAACATAATGAGACGCGCCAATCACTCGACCTCGTTGCGCTCATTCCGCCAATTAGCGACGACGACGCTTCGCGTTTGCAATGGGGGTCGAAAACAAAAAAAAGGGCCAGCATCCAAGAGGTTCTGGGAACAAATCATGTCTTCCATCTCTCCTCTTTTTGTCTCACTTTTGTGCCTATACGTCTTAATGATTCGATAGAGATAATTTAGAAAGGGCCTCTTTCTCTCTCTCTCTCTCTCTCTCTACCAAGCGAAGAAATAACCAAGGCGAGAGAATCATTAAGTCGACAATTTGTCGTACGTCGAAATTCATCTTGTTATGCTAAATTAGATACAATATTTGAAACTGCATCACTGAATATTCATTCCGATTATTTTTTAATGGCAACGCAATTTTAATAATCACGTTTCTTACTGACCACTACTGAATGGAGAACTATATTAGATTAGAAGAATGTGTAAAAAAAATATGTATACTCTGGCAGCAATTTGAATAGAAAACCATCAAAATTTGAAAGAAATTTATAATTTTTTGTTCCGTTATCAATTGACCCCATTTTGAAGAAGTTACATCCAAAGCACGCACATGTGACAAACCCAAATTCTACATATTATAAAAACGTTACCCCGTATCAGCATCAATCGAGATCAGTATCACATAACGATGAGAAATCATCTCCAAAACTTTTTCTCAATGAAAATACACTCTTGTCCCTTGTGGTTCAGAAAAAAGAACTGGATATAGTGTTTCCTCTAATCTTCTATGAAAACCAGCGGTTCCTAATCGGCTTTTTGCTCGTCTTCATTAATCTTTTTCGAAAAAAGGGGACAAAAAATCATACATGTATATACAAATAATATGTGATTCAACAGCCCGGTGCAATGTACATCCTGAAAAAGAATTCTAAGTTCTATCTTTTCGTGAATATATCAATCTGAATATCAAAATTAGATATATTTAAATGAACAATTACGCCTACCTCTGAAGCGCGACCATTTCCTATAATCTTTTCTAATTATCTCTTTCGTTATTCGGCTGAGCTACCGTAATGGGGTATATGCTAATGATCAAAAGCACACATCTTGAAGAATAACTTCTTATTGTCCAGGCAGACTTTATATGCATTTCCTATATAGGAATGAATAAATCAAAAAATAGAGACGATTAGGTCTTATAATAACAAGTGCGCGCACTTTCCTTGGCAAAATTTAACCGCATTCAGCAACTGCATAACATCTTTTATAATTCCGAATCAGAATAAATTACAAAACATTATCTAAGTGATCTAAATTAATCTAATTATGCAAATGGAACGAAATAAGCGAATTTCGTAGTATATTAATCTGCATTCTTTTAGCGCAACGAATTTTAATGACTCAATGACTCTGCCTAAAATAGTGTTCATCATCGTACTAAATAATCTATTTTCTGTATTATTATCTATACCGAGAAATTTTTGGAGAAATTTTTCCTTTTAACCAAATTATTTTTTGTCAATTTTTATACTATTTCCGAAGTAGATTACTATACGTCCTAACTGAATAACCTAATTATCTAATTTGACCGAAATGAGCAAAAATTATCACAGAAAACCTAAAATCAAAAAATTGCAAAATGATACTGCTTTCTTGGATCATTGTACAAATTGATCCAAAAAGCGGTATCATTTTGCAATGTTTTGATCCCTTTATGTTTTCTCTGTAGTTTTCTCTGTAGTTCAGCTTGTACTTTATTGTAAATATAGTAAAAGTTACTTTATAATTTTTTCAGTGTGGGGAAACACAAAGCCTTTGTAACAACTCCAAGAAAATTCCACACTTTTTCAAGCGCTCTCATATCATTTCTACGATTTTAGTTACATTTGATGCACCAGTTCACGTACATATATATATATATAACTTTGTAAGAAACTCGCAATCTTGAACACGCTCCTGAACATGTACTTATCTCCCCTTATCCTCAAGAGGATCATAAGGTGTGCATATCATTCGCAGCACAATAAACGCACCGACAAATATCATCATAGCGCGATAATATCTCATTTCTTCATGATTTCACGTTTCTTGTACATATAACGGGAACTAACGTGTTTCACTTTTCAAAAAAAGAAGAAAAAAATTCCACGCATATCATCTATATACATAATATATTTTGCCCTAAGGTTAGAGAAAAAGTCAAAACAAGTACAGTCTATTATATGCCAGAAAAAAAATTTATATCACATACATAAATTTTGCTGTATATGTGTATATTAGCTACATACGTAGGAAACATGTACATATGTGGATATGTGGTGAATAAAAATTGTATAAAAAATTAAAAATATATGAAGGGGAATATAAATCACAAAAAAGAGGAAAGAAATTTACATAGTTATCTGCTTTTTAAAAGAGCGTTAATCGAATTACGGGATGAGAAAAAGGAGAAAGAGAGTTTGGAGAGGGAGATTTTCAAGGCAACTTTTCTCGCGATTACTGTACTGATTTCTTCCTTAAAAGATGTATTATAAGAAAATTGCATTCCTGAACGTATAGGTCTTATCTCGGTGATCATTGCGACCACTGACAGCAATCCATTTATCGTATAGTCCTCGCAAAGCTTTAAAGCCATGTAAGGTTCTGAGGCGTATAACAAACCATGCAAGAAAATCAAATGCTGGAGCATATCATTTGCATCCGGATAACTAAGAAATCCTTGCGTGTAGAAGCTTCCGTATAAAGGCCTTTATCTCTTTCTCTTAGGACAACGACGAGTTTCACTGAAAACCACCCAAGTGGCACACCTCCGAAACTTGTACTTAGACTTGTACCTATACATATTGCTGTGTACCTTATCGCGATAAACACAGTGTGCGCAATTACATATTATACTTATATCTTTTTGAGAAGATGAAATCTTCTAGATGAAATCTGGTAATATTAATAATACGTGGGTCATCTCAACTAAAAATATTCATCACAGCATCCAACTCTTTAAATATGAATTAGTAAAAATTTTAATACTTGAATCAGTGACTGAATTTTTGATTTTGAATTAGTGAAAGTTTTAACTAAAGACTTAAATTTTGTTCTGAATTTTTGCTCTCAAATTAGTAAAAACAAAAAATTTGAACTAATTTTAAGCAGTGACTGTAAATTTTAGCCTTTGAATCAGTAAAATTTTCAACTAACTTAAATTTTGTTCAGAATTTTTGCTTTTGATTTTTGTAAAAAGATTGCTAAATTTATGAAAACAGTTATCGTTATTAACCTTGCTTTTCATTTCCATAAAGACCTATTTTGCATATACATATATCACTGCGAGAATTTACTGCAAATTTGAAATTATCTCTACGATTATAAACGAATAATTACGTTCTTAGAATAATAAAGTTACTTTCATATTCAAATTCTCGATTCATTAAATCAGCAAAAAACGTGATCCAAAAGTTGTGAACGTTCAAATGATCGAATATTTTTTTTATATAAAAATATTTCCAAGAATTTTTAACTGCAATAAAAGGAAAAAATGTAATTTAAACATTTTGAAACTTTGAAATTTGGTTTTGAATAGATTTCGGAAAATTACAATAATAATAATTGATCTTGAAGAAGAAATAAATAAATTTCGTTCATTTGAACGTTCGGAACTTTAGGAACATCTAAAAGGCGTGTTGTGTTCATTATCAACCCTTTTTTTTTAAATTTTGAATTGAGAATAAATTGCTGCTATTCCCATATTTTCTTGAAAAAAGCCACCCAGAACTTGGTGCTTCTAGCTCGAAAACACTGAAACGTTTTTTACGGATGGAAAGCTACGTAATGTTTTCTTCGAAGTGCTAGAGAGAGGCATGCTTTTTGTCGCTACTGTCGAGACTATTTCTTCTAGAAGGTAGATAGCAAAAAATAAAAAGCAGTTTACTGATTCTATACGACAGATGGAAGTATATTTTTCGTCTCAAATGATAAATATTTAATATTATGAAACGCTTTTTTGTTCAAAAGTAAAATATTTCATTATTACAATAGAATATATGTTCTTCTATATATTGTATAGATGAAATTATTTAATTTTTGCGTTTATCTTCTTTTTTATATTATAAGATAAATGAATTCTATTTGTGACTTTCTTTTTCACATGTTTGAAATTAG
The DNA here is from genome assembly GCA_001855655.1 of Leptopilina clavipes. Taxonomy (NCBI): domain Eukaryota; kingdom Metazoa; phylum Arthropoda; class Insecta; order Hymenoptera; family Figitidae; genus Leptopilina; species Leptopilina clavipes. Next base: position 22,142 of record JUFY01031839.1, read on the forward strand.
TTTCCTTTTTGTTCTCCATTGTAAAAAGTAATGAGTTTCTTTGATGACAAGAAAAAAGGTGTTTCTTCCTTGCAGACGGTACCTTTTATCAATATATATAGTTATATTTGAACTCGTGACACTTTCTCTTGTAATTCTTGTTGCTCGCGACACTTTCGACATGTTCGGCACTATAGAAGCAGTTTATGTAACGAAGTTTGGCGATATAGTATTACGCTAATGTTTCCAAGTAAGTAGAGATATAGCTGAGTTGGAAAGTGGATGACTGTCATGGTTTTAGGTGAATGGTATTTTGTAATTTATGCTGCGCTTTATTTTCAAGAAGTAACTAACAAAATTTCCTTAATAGAGAACAAGTCATTTGGGACGATATTTCAATTTGAATTTTGAATATTACAAACGTCGTTTACATTTTAAATACACTTCGCCAAGATATGTCATTCTTCTCGTCAAATCAACTTAACTTTGAAGATAATATTGTTTTCGTGTTTACATTCTTGTCACAATGACAAGTTTCAAAATTTTGTAAGGAAAATTATTTCTAATTTCGCAAACTTGAGAACTTCATCTTCAGGATGAGGAATAATAATTAATAATACTTTATTGTTTACCTATTTTGATTTATTTTGTAAAATTAAATTATATTCTTTATAATTTTCTAATTAGGTTGGAAAGTTTTGATGCGCATTTTGAAAGAAAAATATATTCCGCGGTTATTATAATCTTATATAATGAAATAAATATGGGATGAATTAAAAAGTTTTTGGCAAAATTGGATAGTAGAATTTTCTATAAATTATTATTAAATGACGAATAAATAATAATTGGCTTTCCTCTCGGTATATAAAACCTGAAGTTGAACACAAAACAAGAAGATCGATAGAACCAAAAGTTTCTTCGCGTCTGACCGAATTCCCGCAAAACTAATTTGCTCTATTTACGTAACGCTCGAACGCCAAGCGTCATGTGTGTTATATACACCGATGCAGAAATGAATATCATGAATATGATGAATAGAATTTCCAGAGTTAATTCCAGGATAACCGCAACAGTAGAAGATATTCCATATTCTTAGAGGCGCGCGTTCCAAAGAATATGTGTGTGAAATGTATATTTATTTATTTATTTATTTGCAACAATCTGCAATTAATATTTGTTTCGATGAATGTATTCTTAGGGGGAAATTAAAAAAAGGGAGGGGGATTTCGTTTTTTGGTCTTAGATGTGAGAAAAAAAAACAGTGTGAAAGAGCTTAAGAGGCTGGAAAATTAGATTTCGCATCGTGAATTGGAGTAGCTGAGTGTCTATTCAAATTCAACACATGAACTGTAATAGAAGCTATATCTTTCACGAGAGAGTGTGGCCATTCCACCCACACTTGCTGTTATACATGGTACACGCCACGAGCATTTTGCATTTAGTAGAAACTCTGTTGAAACTTCCAAATGATACTTTCCGTCATGAACGTTGATGGACACAGATTAAGTTTTTCGGTAACATAGCATAAAACAGCTCGGGAAAGAATATACCCGTGCGACCCTACCTTCTATTTCTATTTTAATTTCATTCATTAAAAATTCTATTAACATTTTAATAAGATAATCTGACATTTATTTCCTTGATGTTTATTCATTCTGCGTTTTTCTTTTCACATGAAAATGATTCTACAAAAATTTCACAGTGGTTTATATCGGATTAATATGTTTCAATTGTTGAAATGTCTGACCAAACACTTACTTTTCTACTGAAAAATAGAAAATTGCTAATTTCCAAATCAAAATTTGATTTTTTAAGCAGAAAAATTAGAATTAACTTTTAGTTCGTATTTTTAGTAAAATTTTGTTAAAAATTGATGAGTGATATTTGATTGGTGGAATGGAATTACTACTGATTTTCTCTAGAACATGAAATATATTTCTGAAATGAAAATGTTAAGAATGTAATTTAGTGTATAAAGTTTATTTTACATCGGTGAATTTAATAATCCGATTGAAATTGAATTTCTCTTGGAAGGAGCGATGAAATAAATGTCTGACCATACAGTAACTTTTCTACTTGTACAGTTAAGGTTTATTAAAACTTTATCTGAGTTTTCAGAAACTGAGGAAATTGATTGAAACTAAAATTTTAAGAATCTGTTTTTATTACTCTTATTTTTATTGTGTATTTAAAATTATATTATATATATTTGACAAATGATGAATTGTCTGATCGTACATTGATTCTTCTACTTGTTTTTGATAAGACTGTCACTATGTTAAATAATTTAGATATTAAATTTAAATATCCACTTTTTGTTCGTACGATAAAATATTCTTTTATTTATGTCAAATAATGACAGTCATTCATAATTTGGTATTTATGAAATATATAATGGAAATTATTTTTAAATAAACGAAATGTCACAAGTTAAACTGGAAATGAGGTTGAATTTCCTCGAAGTTATATAATTTAATACATGTCTGATCACAGTACGTTTCTTCTACTAAACTGCACTGGGAAAACATTATACTTAATTTAAATACAAAAATAAGTTTTGGATAATTTTTTTATAGTTAAACTCAGTCTATGAGTTTAATCTTAAATATAGAAAATATCTACTACTTTAGTTTAAAAATACTATTTGTTTGAAATTTGAATAAATATATTCAATTGAAAAGGATAAATTCTATTTTAGTTAAACAAACAATATGTTTAAAAACTCTTTTTTGATTTTAACTTACAAGTGAATAATATACAGGGTGTGACAAAAGTATGGAACTCCCTGAATAATTATAAAATATGCATTTTGGAAAAAAATGTTTAAAACAAAACTTCTTCACCCAGAAAAATGTTTTATTTGAACCAAATATAATTTATTTGAGTTAAATAAACGTATATTTGTCTCAGAGCCAACTAAATTATTTATTTGTTTTAAATAAAAATTTTATTTTCACCAAATACAAATTTATTTGGTTCAAATAAAATTTTTATTGAATTGAATTTTTATTGAAATTGAAATTTTTATTGAACCAAATAAATTTTTATTTGAACCAAATAAAATTTATTTGTTCCAAATAAATAGTTTATTTGGCTCTGAGACAAATATATCTTTTTTCTGGGTGTTGAACTTAAAAAACTCTATTAACTGGTAATTGATTTTTTTAAGTCCAAAAAAGTTTGTTTTAATCATTTTTTCCAAAAATTTATCGCTTTAAAAATATTGAAGGGGTTCCATACTTTTGACACTATATAATTTAGAATTACAGCAAACTCGTCATTTGTTTAAAATTTATATTAATAATTACCGTATTGCATTTAGTACTGCATTGCTTGTCTGGCCAAACATTGAGTTCTTTTATTTACTTTTGTCTAAAACTTGCCATTTTTTTAAAACATAAAGAAAATTTAGAAAGAATTTTACATTTTATGTAAATTTACTAATTTTCATGAATAAAATATGAATATTTATAACTAATAATTAACAAAGCATTAGAATGTAAATTATATAGTTGATAGAATAACGTCTGACCATTAACAGACTTTTCTACTGAAAGAATAATTTTTTATTTTTTATTACTTGAAGGTATTAATATTTACCATATTGTTTACTAAAATAAGCAAAAAAAATTCTTGTCTGACTGTGTGTAGATTTTTCTACTGAAAAATGTCTTCTCGCTACTATATTATTATTTTTTTTACATTGAAATTAATCGCCATCATTTGTTTCAATTCGTGCATTAAAGTTTACAAAGTTGACTAAATATTGGAGTAAAAATATTTGGTGTTCGTGTATACTAAAATAAGTTTGGTCAAACCAAGCGTCGTGAAGATTAAGTATACCAAAGTGTCTTAATATTGAACTACAAACATTTTCTTAGTAAAGTAAGACAAGTTTGGTCAGACAAGCGTCGTGAAGATTCTCATGGCTATATACACTGCGAAAGTGAAAAATTTATGAAGACAGATTCTTTAACTAAAAGCCAAAAGTAAAGTTTCAGGTAACTAAAAGGAGTAAAACTAGTTCATGACAGTTAAAGTGCTTCCTATAACAACTGCGATATATTATTTAAAAATTATTTCTTCCCGGGAAATTTTTTTTTCATCGTTTATTGCCCGCAGTTATGTTATTTGATAAAAAAAAAGATTGTGTGAATAAATAGAAGAATATCAGTAAAAGAGATAAAAATTAGAAAAAGGACGAACTCGAACAAAAGAATTGGAGATAAACAAATATGACATATTTATACGTATAGAATTATTGTTGTTCTTCTAGTGGAGAATTGTCAAGGCCGACGATTATACATTGCCAAAGTCTCGAATTTAAATATTGGACCATCTCGTTTATAGTGAGATTTTTTAGACAGAAAAAAAATTTATATTTGATTCAAATAACCGATTACTTGTCTATTATCAAATAAATATTTATTTGTATCGAATAAACTTTCTTTGAGTCAATTAAATGGTACTTTATTCAAATACAGAAATTATTGATTCAATTATAACTTGTTTGATTTAAATAAAAATTATTTTTTTGATTTAAATGAAAATTATTTGGTTCAAGTAAATATTTATTTTACAATAGACAAGTAATTGGTTATTTGAATCAAATAAATTTTTTCTTCAGTGTACCATTTGTAGGAAAGTTAAAGAATTGTAATGGCAAGAAATTCAATTTTAATGAAGGAGTAAAAATAATTCGATTTGCATTTCGCGCCATTATACTGTATCTTGTCGTCAGATGGCAAAAGAATTCTTTACTCGTAAATCATCAAATGGAGTGGACAAGGCATAAAAGTTAATGGGAACATTGCGCTAAAACAAAAAGTTATTTAATGCCAATAGTCAGTTACGTTTAAGGGGTTAATTGCCGAAGTCGCAGGATTTATATAACTATCATTTATACATTTATAGATTTTTAATTTATTAGGATCAAATAAATTTTATTTACCCGAAATAATTTTTATTTGAATTATATAAACAGTATTCGATCCAATAATTTCTGTACCATTTGAAACAAATAACATTTAATTAACTTAAATAATAATTATTTGGTTTTTATTTGAGTCAACACCCAGAGAAATGTTTTATTTAAACCAAATATAATTTATTTGAGTTAAATAAACGTATATTTGTCTCAGAGCCAACTAAATTATTTATTTGTTTCAAATAAAAATTTTATATGAACCAAATAAAAAATTTTTTGAACTAAATAAATTTTTATTTGATCCAAATAAATTTTTATTTGAACCAAATAAAATTTATTTGTTCCAAATAAATAGTTTATTTGGCTCTGAGACAAATATATCTTTTTTCTGGGTGTAATTTGATTATAGAAAAAATTTATTCTTTTAGTAATTATAAACTACTAAAAAAATTTCATTTTTTGGAAAAGTCAATAACTACTGAATAAAGAATAATTTTTAGAAATGCAACAATAAAACAAGAATCTATTTCTTCATTTATTAGTTTTTATTTTTTTAATAAATGATGTATTTGAAATTTTCGTATTTGGAAAGAAAATGACTTTTTCTGTTTCTTGGAAAATTATTTATGATTCTATATCACGATGAGATAGAGAGAGAAAGAGAGAGAGAGAGAGAGAAATATAATATATATATTTTCTGCGAGACGATTTTAAATATAAATGAAATTTATTCCCATTTCGAGGTCAATAGTTATATATAGTTGGGAAATTTTTATTGCGACTTAATAAAAAAAAAGGTCATAAAGCTGATAAATATCTTATTGTTAAATTAAACTTCTCAATCACTAAAGATATATTTAACATTCATTCGACATTTAAACATATTCGTCATTTAAAAAATGATTCTTCCATTCCTTTTATCTGCGATTTATTTTTCCAGTTTTCAATATAAAGTCAAAAACATTTTTAATTTAAAAATATTTTAATTACTAATATATTATTTCGATAACACTTATCTTATTTAATCTCATATGTATATCTTATTTAACCCAATTTCACACTATCTTATTTATTTAATGATGATAATTACTCAGGAAAATTCCGGTGCGAGTTTGAATAACTTAAAAAAAAAAAAAAAAAAAATTCTCCAAAAATTTATC
>JUFY01031840.1:0-18419 GCA_001855655.1 Leptopilina clavipes
TTTCGACTCGAAAGTATTTTATTACTTCTCTAAGCAGAAAAGTATTTTTCCACTTGTCTGACTCCGGGAAATATTTTGCTACTAGTTCGACTCGAAAGTATTTTATTACTTCTCTAAGCAGAAAAGTATTTTTCCACTTGTCTGACTCCGGAAAATATTTTGCTACTAGTTCGACTCGAAAGTATTTTATTACTTTTATGAGCAGAAAAGTATTTTTCCACTTGTCTGACTCCGGGAAATATTTTGCTACTAGTTCGACTCGAAAGTATTTTATTACTTTTATGAGCAGAAAAGTATTTTTCCACTTGTCTGACTCCGGGAAATATTTTGCTACTAGTTCGACTCGAAAGTATTTTATTACTTTTATGAGCAGAAAAGTATTTTTCCACTTGTCTGACTCCAGGAAATATTTCGCTACTAGTTTGACTCGAAAGGATTTTATTACTTTTCTGAGTAGAAAACTATTTTTTTACTGATCAGACTCGATAAATTTTATTCTACTAGTTTCACTCGACAGTATTTGAAAACTTCTCTAAGCAGAAAAGTATTTTTCCACTGGTCTGACTCCAGAAATATTTTTCCACTTGTATGAATCAAGGAAATATTTTTCTACTACTTTGATTCAAAAGTATTTTATTACTTCTCTGAGTAGAAAAGTACTTTTTCTACTTGGCTGCTTCAACAAGTGTTTTTCTACTTGTCTGACTCTGGAATTATTTCTCTACTTGTCTGATTACACAAATACTCTTCTACTTATCTGCTTTAAAAGTGTTTTTCTACTTATTTGACCTAAAGACTACTTTCCTACTTGTTTAATTCGAAAAATATTTTTAATTGTCTGACAAGAAAGTATTCTTCTACTTTTATGATTCGAAAAAAGAATTCTCCACTTGTCTGAACAAAAGGAATTTTTCTACTTGTTTGACCAAAAAGTATTTTTCTACTTGTCTGACCAAAAAGTATTTTTCTACTTGTCTCACTAAAAAGTACTTTTCTACTTGTCTGACATGAGAATTACTATTGCTCATTCTATCAAAACATTTATGCATTATACAATTATAATTATTGTACGAAACTTGGAAATTAATGGAAATTAATTAACAAGGTGTACTTTAAATTATTACAAATAAAAAAAAACCAAACGGAAATTAATATTAGGACCAAATTTTTTTTTGTAATTTACTAAAAAGGCAAAGTCAAATCTCAAGAATGAAAAATATCGAATTTTTTTTCCTATTAATATTTTATGTTTGTTCGCCTTGAGCAAAAGTCGATTCAGAAATAACAATAAACCATTCGGACAATGCAATCCTTTTATAAAAGACTTATAACCGTTTGTAAATTCAAAGACTATATACCTATATATACGCAATCGCAAATTGAATGGCAGTGTATTCACAATTTCACTGAGTAAACATTCGTCAGCAGAGTTGGATCGAATCAATTATTACTTTGGTACATAAGCAGGTACGTGTCAAAGCAACTCAGGACAAAAATCAATAATTTTAATTTAGGTGAATGCTTTTATACATCTCAACTCATCAAATACGATATATATATATATATATATTTCGATTACTTTATTATATACTTCATTAGCTTATTACATATCACTGTTGGGAAAGATGTTTTTTTTTATATGCCACGAAAGTTGTAAAAAGAACTTTCCTAGGAAATGAAATGACATACATATATGTGTGTATATATATATATATATATTGAGGTGTCAGGTGGAAATTGAATTGCTCCTTTGTGAGAAAGGGAGTTCAAGAGATTATGCTGGATTTCGATGTCACATATCAGATAAAGGAGGATACGGCACTGTCTCGATCCCTGACGGCGACAATAATTAATAATGGTCTTGTTTGCGGTTCAGTCAGAGGGTGAGATTGTGGTTGCAATATCAGATTCGTGTGGCAGTTATCTTTCCCAAGGATACCATCGCTCATGACAATTAATTTTTTCCATTTAATTTAATATCAAATATAACTCATCGAAACAATAGCGAAATCGTTTTCTAACTTTATATATATATATGGAAAAACTTTATAACATTTTCATATGTCGATCAACTAATCTAATTATTTCCACTAATCATAAAAAAAGTAATATTTCCGTCCATTAGTTTATTAATTTTTCTTTCCCTTTCCCCATGAATAATGATTAATGAATAATAAATCAAATTGTGAAAAAAATATATTATCAGACATCGAAGTAAAATAATTCTAATTTTTACCTAATTAGAAAAAAAGTAAAGGACAAAATATTATTTATATAAAATAGAGAATAAAATTCGAAATAAAAATTAGGCCAAGTAGAGAGGATATATATGTGGAAATATATTATTGTAGATAAAAGTAGATGCGGGTTGTGTGCTTTAGAAAAGTTAAATGCCAGTGGGCGGAAGATGGTTTTGCCAGTCGCAACACACAGAGTACAAAAGTGATGCAAAATCTGGGATGCAGAGTGGTATAATTTCTCTAGTTGAGTTTCATCAGTTTAATGCCCGCTTAAGCAAAAGGTCATATTATAAACTATATTTCAAGTTGGAACAATGAAATAGATACGTTAGGTATATATATTTCACATGAAGGGGAAAATTGAGATAAATATTTATCAATTTTGAAGAAATTTCCCCTCCTCCTAAAAAAAAGAGGAATTATTTAGTCAAAAAAAAAAGTAATGCCAAAGTTTAGGGGAGTCAAGAGAGAAAAGAGAGAAACTAATTTTATTTCAAAAAAAAAAAAGGATGAAGAAAAGGAGAGCGAGCAGTGTAAAAGGGCGATTGCTCCCGAAGTGCGGTCGATGTAACCCATTGGCACGCGATTTCGTAAAGTTTGCGTGACACGCGAAGGAGCAAAGCCAGCACGCGTTAGTCCAATATACTTTTTACCAGTAGTCACACGCTTGAAAAGTAAAGCCAACACACATGGTTGTAAAACTGACACATTTATTGTGCGCCCCTCTACACCATAAAAGAGCCAACGGCAATACCGTCGCGTCGTTGACTTTTATTCCCGTTTTTCTTGATTTTACTTCGCATAATGATACACAATAAAAAAGTTAAACAACTTTTTTCGACTTCTCAATTCAAGGATTTTCTTTTTTTTTTTTACTACTTTCACAGAAGTGGATGAATGCATATTTGAAAACTCGAATAGGCAAAATTATTCGAATTGGAGAAAATTATTCATTAGGAGAAAAGAAAAAGAAAGAATTGTCTGTTGATAAAATGGATTTTCTACTTGTGATTCGAATTGTCTGATTAGAAAAGGATTGTTCTACTTGACAGATGCTCGAAAATGAATTCTTAGCTTGTCTGACTAGAAAAACATTTTTTTACTTGTCTGCTTTGAAAAGTATTTTTCCACTTTGTTTGGAACTATGAGGAACTTTCTACTTGGCTGAATAAAAAAGATTTTTCTACTTGTCTGCTTTAAAAAGTATTTTTCCACTTTGTTTGGAACTATGAGGAACTTTCTACTTGACTGACTAAAGAAGTATTTTTCTACTTGTCTGATTAAAACAGTATTTTTCCACTTGTTCGACACAGGAAGTATTTTTCTACTTGTCTGCTTTAAAAAGTATTTTTCCACTTTGTTTGGAACTATGAGGAACTTTCTACTTGGCTGAATAAAAAAGTATTTTTCTACTTGTCTGCTTTAAAAAGTATTTTTCCACTTTGTTTGGATCTATGAGGAACTTTCTACTTAGCTGACTAGAGAAGTATTTTTCTACTTGTCTGATTAAAACAGTATTTTTCCACTTGTCCGACTCAGGAAGTATTTTTCCACTTGTCTGACTAGAACACTATTATTCTACTTGTCTGACACTAAGAAGAATTTTCTACATGTCTGACCAAAACCGTATTTTTCTACTTGTCTGACATTGAAAGTATTTTTCTACCTTACTGACACTGAGAAGAATTTTTCACTAGCTGGCTTTTTTTTTCTACCCGCATGACTGAAAAATGTATTTTCTACGTAAAATTATTCTTTCAATATTTTAAGACCAATATGAGAAAAATGACAGCAATGATAAATACATTAAAAATTCAATATCGGCGTGACACACGAAATTTATCGTCGCAGTAAAAAAATTCCTGACTTTAGCGAGACAAGCAAAAATGGTATTGATCTGAGATGCTGGGAGCAGTAGCTAATTAGATTTCCGTGCACAGGTGTGAACTCCAAAGGAGAAAAGGCAGCGTCTTGTAAATTTTATAAAATGCAGTGAGTCTATGTTTTCCTCATGCAGCTGAAAGTGACTGGAAACATTTTCTTTTTTTCCATTTTGTTTTGTGTTTTTTTTTTTTTTGTTTTTGTTCTTTATATTGTGCCATAAGCTACAAGTCCTTTTCTTCGTCGGAGATCGAGTTCAAATTCTATTTCCACGTTGTTGCCTCAAGTGAGGGGCTGATCTCTATCGAACAACGATTCTCCATCGATATAGTTTGCCAGGAACTTCGACTTCTACCAAGGATGTCTTAATTTCCTAAAGTAGAAATGTCCCTCCCTCCCTCTCTTACTCTCTCTCTCTCTTTTTTCTTTTTTTCTTTCTCTAATCCAAAATGTGAAAGGGGACTTTTTCTTTTTTCTCCACCGAGAACCGGGAATTGCTACAAATGTTACATGAGAATTTCCAGAAGAATCGTGTTAAACTGCTGTGAATACCAAGTTCGGGAGGGCGAGATTGATAGATGTGTGAGATGAAAAGAAGACGATATGACATATCGAAAAAATGATAAATTCTCTTTTTGATTCCTCTCTTTTTGAATTTTACATTTAAAGGGAAAATGTTTGCCTAATGAGACGTGCCTTTCAAATTATTTCACATTAAGCAATTAAAAGAATACTTAATAAGATGAAATAAGCTAAAATTAATTAAAAATATGCCTCTGATTTTATACAACTACTGAATCTTTTTTTCTGATTACAAATTAAACATATTTACCTGCTTGTCTGATTTCTAAACTCTTTCTCTACTTGATGTACTCGAAAATTATTTTCCTAATCGTCTGACTCGAAATGTACTTTTCTACTTGTCTGACACTAATAAAATTTTCCATTTGTCTGATTCGAAATGTATTTTTCTACTTGTCTGACACTAACAAAATTTTTAACTTGTCTGATTCGAAATATATTTTTCTACTTGTCTGACACTTAAAAGATTTTTCTACTTGCCTGACACTAACAGTATTATTCCACTCGTCTGATACTAAAAGTATTTTTCCACTTGTCTGACTACAGGTATTTTCTACTTGTCTTACTAGAAATTTATTTTTCTACTTGTCTGACACTAAAAGTATTTTTCCACTTGTCCGACTCGAAATTTATTTTTTCACTTGTCTGACTCTACAGGTATTTTTCTACTTATCTGACTTGAAAACTATTTTTCTACTTGTCTGACACTAACAGTATTATTCCACTCGTCTGATAGTAAAAGTATTTTACCACTTGTCTGACTATACAGGTATTTTCTACTTGTCTTACTAGAAATGGTTTTTTCTACTTGTCTGACAATAAAAGTATTTTTCCACTTGTCCGACTCGAAATTTATTTTTCCACTTGTCTGACTCTACAGGTATTTTTCTACTTATCTTCCTCGAAAACTATTTTTCTACTTGTCTGACACTAAAAGTATTTTTCCACTTGTCCGACTCGAAATATATTTTTCCATTTGTCTGACTCTACAGTTATTTTCTACTTGTCTTACTAGAAATGTCTTTTTCTACTTGTCTGACACTAAAAGTATTTTTCCACTTGTCCAAATGCAAGTGCATTTTGTTACTTGTCCGACACTAAAAGTATTTTTCCACTTGTCCGACTCGAAATTTATTGTTCCACTTTTCTGACTCTACAGGTATTTTTCTACTTATCTGACTCGAAAACTATTTCCCACTTGTTTGAGTCAAAAAATATTCTTCGACTTCTCTGATTCAAACAGTATTATTCTCCATATTTTTTTCAACAAGTATTTCCCAATTGTCTGACTTAAAAAATCTGCTACTACTTGTCAGACTAAACATGTCGAATAAACTATTAATAAAAATAAATCATTAACAAAACATTTAATAAATATTATCATATATAGAACATTTCTGAACATGTTGCAGAACTAGAACAATAATTTCCCGACCTAAAATCCCTTATTTCCTGTTCTGATTCTATTATTCCAGCGTTAATAATTCCATAAATGTTATTTTTATTTCCAGTCCTGCGCATAATTGAAATAATATAAAAACCGACTTAATAACAAAAACATGTTTAATTTTCTCTCTCTAATTTCATATACAGTTTGTCTAGATATTGAAAGTGCCAATTGAGTGTACATTAGTATCACGTGTTAATAATTCACAACCAGGTCACATGAAAATAAGTATGAATTACATACATATCGTGGACTTTATCCGTATATGCATTTTATACTCTTCATACGTTGTTAGCATGAAATGTAAATTATAATCACACGTGATACCGCACGTTTAGAGCTCCTCTGAGTAAATCTTGATTATCTCAGTTCGCAGTTGAAACATTAAATCAAGAAATATTTAAACATTACTTAAAATTCGTGTGACTTTCTGAACAAAACAAAAACAAAAAAAAAATTTTTTTTAATTTCTTTTTGCCACCTCTTTTATAAATTTTTTTTTCTCAAACTGAACTAAAAATCTACAAGCTTTTTGAAGGAAAAAAATTTTTCGATAAATTATTTAAATTGAACATATGGTTTTTATTCTACAATGAGAGGGAAAAATGTCAAGAACTGTTTTTTTAACGATTTTTTGAATCTTTCAATATAGATTTATCAAAAAATGGTAGGGATTGACGTTTAAAAATAGAAGGGAAATGTTTGATTTAGTGAAAGCTATTGAAACGAAATGATCGGAGATCTTGGAAAATGAATCAGCTGTCCTCCCTCTCATTTATGATTTGGATACGGCGACTTCTCTCTTGACTCTAATGGAAACTCTCATGAAGTCCCTCTCTATTGAAAATGAATATATGATTCTGGTCTGCCGTATGAGAAACGATCTCTATAAATCCTTAGTGAGCATCAAGCGGAAAACAATAAAATCTATATTTTAATCTGCGCCTGAGCGTTTCTGTCTCCTGTGTTCATGGAGTTCCTCATCCCTCTCTCCCTCTGGGGAATATGACAGAGAGGTGGGAGAAGATGGAGGGTAGAAGAGCAATCATTCATCATATACACTCTAGAAGCTTATACCGTTGGGAAGAGCGAGAGAAATAGATTTTTTTTCCCCCTTTCACAAAATTTTTTACTCATCCCTTACAATAACATATTTCGATTTGTAATTTTTTTCCATTTATCATATTTATCCTCTCTTTTAAGATCATATTCTTTGTCCCCAAGCTTTTAATTCGAATTAAATCTTCTTTTTTTTCATTTAATAACATTTCATTGGAATTTATTTCCATTAGATTTATTTCCATTCCAATTTGAAAATGAAAAAAAATTTCTTTTGTTTTTTTTTCATCCAATCGGAAGAATTTACTTCCAAGTTGAATAAAAAATGCAATGAAAAGTTTTCTAATAAAATTAACGATACAATTGCGTTTTTTTATTTCAAGGAAGAGAAAACATAATTTGTGAAATTGTTTCAGAGAAACAAATTTATTCAGTTTGTAAGAAACAGTTTTTTTTGCTTTCGTTTTCTCAATAGTTTAATTGCTTTTAAATGGAATGAAAAAAAAATCGAGTGGAGAATGTGACTAACAGCATGTTACTAAAACAAGAAAGACATTGTTTAATTTACAGAGAGAAACTTCCTTACGCTTTTCAAAGGAGAAGAATAGAATTGAGACAATGTAGATAGAATGTTAAGATAGAAGAATGATGCTTTCGGGGACGAAGAGAGAATCTCAGGGAAACTGAGAATCCAAATTTAGTGAAAGTATATGAACAGGGCAATGAGAAATAGAGAGAGAGAGAGAGAGAGAGAGAGAGAGAGAGGGTGAAACCGACCGGAAGCGGAAAAAGAAAAACCGATTCCGGAAGAGAACTACAGTAAAAATGTCCACAAAGGGTCAGTAATTCTTCTTCACCCTTTTTCCAATGATAAAGAAATACTCGAGGTTAAAAATTAGAACAGGAAAAATTAACCATCGAAAAAGAGTCAATCATGAATTCTCCATAAAAGAATAAAGATCCAAATAATTAATCATTAAAAGATTAAAACAGATTTTAAATTATCATCCTATCGCAAAAATAATACTCTCTTCGTAAATAATTAATTAAACTTTTAAAACCCAATTAAACTGCGATTTAATTATTGACAATTAAATAGCATTTTAAAGAGCCAAATGAAAATACGATTCATTAAATAAATAAAATAACGAAATATCTTGTTAATTACACGATTTTTAAACATGTAAATAATTCTCGGATAATGAAGAATAAATTTTATCGATATATTGTCAATTCTCCTCTCCCTTCTCCTCTGGTCCCTCCCAAAAAAAACGTGTTAAAATACAGAGGCACATAACAATAAAATAATAAAACACGATGAAATCGAAATGGATGTATATTGTATCTATATACATAAAATGTATGAAAATATTCAAAGTAAAATTGAAAATGCAACTGAAACGCCCGTGGGAATTCGTGGAGAATATGCGAGGCATATGGTATTTGAAATGATATCCGGCAATGCTGGGCAAAATGTTGACCCTATGAGTCAACGAGACAAACGGAATTTTCATTTTATGCAAACGCGAATGAAATCCCTATATGAAATCGACAATTTTTCAAAGACTATACTTTGAACAATGCACATTTGCTTAAAAAAGAAGGGGGATAAAAAAAAACCACGGGCAAGTTCACTGTTTCCATATCTTCCATTCATTATCCCCTGGACAAACTTTCATATGGAATTTTTCGGGTAATTTAAAATTTTAATGATCATTGTTAGACACATACTTTCAATTTTTTTTCCAAACTCGCATTTTTCCCCACACATAATTCACATCGTGATAAAATGTAGTTGGATTAATTTATCAGAAACGTTTAATAAAAAAAAATAATCAACTGCTTTTTTCCAAACAATAAATGACATTAAAAATTTTTTTATATTAATTGAAACAAGAAGAGGAGAAAGAATTTTTCTCTTTTTGATTATAATTAGTGACAAAAAAAATGTGATTGGCAAAGTAGGGAAAAATATGATGCGTTTTATGAAGAAAAGATGAAAAAATGGATAAATATATTTACTTTTTGTGTAAGGAGATCATAATATCAAAAAGATTTTCTAAGCAAAAGCACCTGACGCACGTTCCATAGGATAAATTTCCCTAATATTATTCCCGGCTGAAGAGACGAATGGTTATTGCGACGGTTATTGCGAATTACGGTGCTTCCAGACGGGACGCGAAGGTTTCGGAGATTGTACACTCGAGCTGCTACCCATTCAAACTCCATTATTATATACCAACAGATAAGTAATAATAATAATAATAATGCCTAATGATAATAGAATAATTTTAATTACAATTACCTGCGAGTGTCATTGTAATGGGGAAATATTTCCTGTTTGTTTGACACGAAAAGTACTTTTCTACTTGGCTGGTTAAGAAAGTATTTTTCCACTTGGCTGACTAAAGAAGTATTTTTCTACTTGTCTGATTCAAAAATATTTTTCCACTTGGCCGACTCAAGAACAATTTTTCTACTTGGCTGACTAAAGACGCATTTTTCTACTTATCTGACTTTGAAAGTATTTTTCTACTTGCCTGACTAGAAGACTATTTTTTCAGTTAAATGATTCAAGAAGCATTTTTCTACTTGTCTCACTGCAAAATACTCTTCTACTTGTCTGATTCAAAAAGTATTTTTCTACTTGTCTGCTTTAAAAAGTATTTTTCCACTTTGTTTGGAACTATGAGGAACTTTCTACTTGGCTGACAAAAGATTTATTTTTCTACTTGTCTGATTAAAACAGTATTTTTCTACTTGTCTGACTAGAAAAATACTCTTCTACTTGTCTGAATAAAAAAATTCTGATTATCAAATTCAAAAAGTATTTTTCCACTTGGATAACTAAAGAAGTATTTTTCTACTTGTCTTATTGAAAAATACTCTTCTACTTGTTTGAGATAAAAGTATTTTTCTACTTGTCTGACTAGACAAATACTCTTCTACTTGTCTGAATAAAAAAATTCTAATTATCAGATTCAAAAAGTATTTTTCCACTTGGATGACTTAAGAAGTATTTTTCTACTTATCTGATTGAAAAATACTCTTCTAATTGTCTGAGACAAAAGTATTTTTCTACTTGCCGGACTAAAAAAATACTCTTCTACTTGTCTGAATAAAAAAATTCTGATTATCAGATTCAAAAAGTATTTTTCCACTTGGATGACTCAAGAAGTATTTTTCTACTTGTCAGACTAAAAAAATACTCTTCTACTTATATGATTCAATAAGTATTTTTTCACCCGTCTGACTAGCAAACGACTCTACTAATTGTTTGATTCAAAAAGTATTTATTTTTCTAATAAAATAGTATTCTGTAAAAAAAAATAAAAAATACAGTTTAAGTTTTAACTACAACGAAAAAACCAAAAACAAGAGAATATTTATTAAATTATTTATAATTCTTACTTTACATCTGTTATTTTTATTTTCCTTTTTTTGCAATTAAAATATTACGTCTGATTAAAAATTGCATATGTACCACTTCAAGCAGCCTTAACTGTACATGTGCTACTTGTCTGACCAAAGCTCTGGATTTACTACTTGTCCCGCTAAAGCTTGCATTTGTATTTATTTTAATACTATCCGCCATATAATTCTGTAAGCTTTCTCTCTGTATTTCACAAAAATTACTCTAATTGTACCACAAAAAAATTTTTTAAAACAGAAAAACATATTTTACCTGTGCAATATATTTATTACATCTTTCCTTTTAGATTATTCTCATTATTTAAAAATTTCCCCATATATTAATTTGTTGTCTATTACGACAAAATAAACAAAACAAAAATAAAATTCCATCACAAAAATCTTTTGTAAATTTTGCAAAAAAAAAAATTCCCTGGGGAAAAATTTCAACTTTTTTTTTTTTTGAAATAAATATTCATCGTTATCGTTATACTTTGCAAATTTAAAAAATTAGCATAATAAAAGTGAAAAGAGATATGATGCTCTGATCAGTTGATTTATATTCTCGCTTTCACTATTCCCCCTGCTTGTGCGTAAAAAAAAAAAGAGGAGCCTCGAAAACTCCTCTCTCCATTATCATAGTCAGCGAGTGAGTTTCGCTGAAGAAGCGATCCATCATAAATTTAATACCCGAAATTTTGAGGATGTTCCACAAGCTTTAGGGAGCCATTTATTTTGACCAATGATATGAACTCTCTGATGATGTACCAACCAGCAGAGAGTGTGTGTTTTTGAAAGTAAATTTTCTGCTTGAAAAATCAAAGGCTCGTTTAAAAAAAAAAAAAAAAAGAAAGAAACATGTTTTAAACTGAATAGAATTTTTTTTCTTTGGACAAATAATTTTCCAATTTTGAAACTAAATAAAGATTAATTCTTTGCAACTTTAGTTCATGTCAATCACATCAAAATCGATCCAAAGGGAATTTTTAAATATTTTTTCTTTTTTTTTTTTTTTAATCAAATTTGAAAAAATCCAATTTGTCTATTTTCAAATGCATATTTAATTCAATGAAAAAGGGAGGAAAAAAATTAAATGGATTGAAAATTGAAATTGTACTTTTTTGAAATAAAATTGAAGTTTTATTTTTCTGAAAGATTAACATATCAGTCAGAATCGTGAGGCCAATGTGCATGTCTGATGAGTCGTACGAGAACAGCGATTTCCACTTTAGTTCCTCACATAAAACGCAATCCTAACAGGGATACTGTAATGTGTTAGTGCCTACTAAATATATAATGATAATAATAACTCGATCATGTATATGAAAACGACTTTCCATATATCTATGGTCATAATATAAAACAAGAAAATAAGTCTTTAAAATTACAACCAAGAGAAATAAAATTCTCCAAAAAAGTTTTTTCAACAGATTTAAAAAAATCTAACCAGAAGAAAATTTAACGATAAAGATTCTAAATATCGATTTCTAAATTCTACGAAAAAAATCCATTAATCGATGCGAACGGTATTCTAAATATATTTGTAATTATTACTCCGAAGCGCAGATTCGATATCTATTTGAATTATATAATACACATAAAAAGCATTTTGAAAGTACTCGAAATGAATTTGAATGGAAAATAATTCTATGGTTCGAAATCTGATTGTGAGAATAGTAGTCAGTAGTGTCATTTGCGAAAAAAAAGACTGTTCATTATTACTCACGTATTGAAACGAATTAAAAACAATAAATCTATTAACTTACGACAATAAATGTCTAGCGCATAATGAATTTCCTTATATGGACAGTTTTAGTTCGATGATTATTTGGGAACAATTGACGAAGTAATTAATTAAATGTAGAGACCTTATATTTTACTGTAAAATTAATTACGATCGTATAATTCCTACTTCAATTATTTTATTGTATTAGTTAATAAAAGAGAATTTTTTTTTAATCAATAATTTCCAATCCTTTGGAATATATTAGAAAAAGATTACTATTATTGCAAAATTTCTAAAGTATTGTCTGATTGGAAAATACTTTTTCTACTATAGTCCAGGGCAAAAAGTATTTCTCTACCTGTCTCAGGAAAAATATTTTGCTACCTGCCTAACTAGAAAATGGTTTTTCTACTGTGTCTGGATTGACAGTATCTTTCTACTTGCTCAAAAGTATTTTTCTACTTATCGACTTAAAAGTCTTTTTAAATTTTTTTGGTACAAAAAGTACTTTTCTACTTGTCTTAGTCTAAGTATTTCAAACTTTGTCTGTCACGAAAAATATTTTTCTACTTTGCCTGGTTCGAAAAGTATCAAAAGTATTTTTTACTTGTCTGACTCAAAAGTATTTCTAACTTTGTCTGGCAAGAAAAATATTTTTCTACATACCTAACTCAAAAGTATTTCTAACTTCGTCTGGCACAAGAAATATTTTTCTACTTGTCTGACTCAAAAGTATTTTTCTACTTTGTCTGGAACGAAAAGTATTTTTTAACTTGTTTGACTTAATTTTATTGGAATCTACCTGAAAAAGTATTTTTCCTCTTGTCTGTCAGATAAAGAATCTTTAACTCAGACAAGTAGAAAAATACGTTTTAGTCAGACATGTAGAAACATACTTCTTCAATCAAACAAGTGGAAAAATTCTCTTAGAGTCAGACAAGTAGAAAACTAAATCTTGAATCAGAGTAGTAGAAAAATACTCTTAGCGTCAAACAAATGAAAAAATATTCAGCTCACAATTGTGGAAAAAAAGTTTGTGTCTAAGTAGAAAAAAATTTCCAAACCTGAAAAAAGGCAAAAAATCCCTACATTATAACATAACATAATATTTTACAATCCTCAGAATTGACTGAATAAATATTTAAAGGGATATTTATTTATTTATGCAAAGCGTACCAACTATCCAGCGAGAGATATTACAGTAGCCCATTTAATAACAACACCAACTAAAAATAAAAAGAAACCAAACCATAAATCTGATTAATCACCCATTCTTCGAATCTTAATTTTTCTTTTTTCAAATCACGCCTAAAAGTCGATTAACACGAATACGATTAGTCGAAACTTATCGAATTTCGTATATTCACATTAGGATTATGTCAAGTTATAATTAATTCACGAAAATACAGAATATACGTATATATATATATCATTGTCATTATGGAGTCAGCGTAAAGCTCAACGGATTACTGTGAGTATAGCGCCAGATTACTGAATTTTGATGTGAATTATTGTATCTCTATAAAATTATCGACTCCAGTGATAAGTGAGCACATATATTTAAATTTTGATAGAGATAAGAGAGATAAAAAAAACAAGCGGAAAATAACAAAACAAAAAAATATATATATATATATATAAATAGTAATTAATCATTTTACGTTATGATCTCTTGTGTCGGAATTAAGGGCGCAAGTGATTTAAATTTTTGAAATCTTTGGAGAAAATTAATGTAAACAAATTGAAGAGTTGCGTGTGAATGAAAAGTCTAACGCTTCATGTTGACCCTCGAATTATAATTTTTTTTCATTCTTTTCTTTTTCACCAAAAGGGTAAGTCAAGGGTTTCAAACATAAAATTACACACTCATTTCTTTGCACGCAAAAGTTCAATTAGAAAATATTGTGAATCGTTGCTGACATAATAAAAAAAAATTTGAAAATAAAAATATAAAAATTTTTTTATACTCGAAATTATTAAATAATATTAATAATATTATAAATTAATTCATTTTATCATTTTAATAAAATATATATACACTGAAAAAAGAATTTATTTGATTCAAATAACCGATTACTTGTCTATTATCAACTAAATATTTACTTGAATCGAATAATTTTTATTTCATTCAAATAAACTGTAATTGAATTAATAATTTCTGTATTTGAATCAAATGCGATTTAATTGAATCAAATGCGATTTATATGACTCAAATAAAATTTATTTGTTACAAGTAAATATTTATTTGATAATAGTCAAGTAATTCATTATTTGAATCAAATAAATTTTTTTTTCAGTGTATATATATGGGGCAATATTATTAAATTATTAATACTTTTTTCTTTGGCATTTAAATGTTAATTAATTTTTGCATCTAATTCTACACTTTTGTTGAAACAATTTTCATTTGTATGAACTATGATTTCACTTTAAATGGTATTTAATCACAAAAATTTCGTTAAATAGAAAAAATTAAATTAAAATTGCAACTTTTTTTCTTTCTCCATTTCTGAGAAATATGCGCTAATTTTTTAATTTTTATGATTCTAGTCGTAAATATATAATTTCATTAAAAATTTAATTGTCTCATTTTTTCCCTTAGATATGAGTTATGTTTAAGCAAGCTTTTGCATATTTAAACAATTGTCCTCAACTTTTTTTCATCTTTCTACTAATTTTATTTCATTTTCATCGTATAAATATTCAATTTTTCCTGTAAATATAAATTATGTAAATATAATTATAATATATTATAATTTTAAATTTTACATTTTAAATGTAACTCCAGAGGAGTAAACTCTCAAAAACCCAAATCAAGAAGTTGAATCAAGTTTTAAATCTTAAAACATAGAGTTGAAAATTATTAGGTACTTGCGTTCATTTTGGGGCATTTTTTTTTTTTTAAACGAAGGCTCTTTTGGTGTGTGACACTGTCAGTATAGTTATGTCCTTAGTGTCCTTAGTTTTAAACTTTTGAATGTTCCATCAGCGTTGATCCAAAAAGCAGTCACTAGATAACCGAAAAGGGCCTCTGGCAAATAAAGCAAAGCCCACACGTAATAATTGAGCTTTAAAACGCGAGACCCAGCTCTAAACTTCAAAAACCACAACATTGTTCTCTCTCTTTTAATTTTAACGTGAAGGAAAATGTCA
The DNA here is from genome assembly GCA_001855655.1 of Leptopilina clavipes. Classification (NCBI taxonomy): domain Eukaryota; kingdom Metazoa; phylum Arthropoda; class Insecta; order Hymenoptera; family Figitidae; genus Leptopilina; species Leptopilina clavipes. Next base: position 15,500 of record JUFY01031840.1, read on the forward strand.
CTAAATTACAACATAGTTTGTGTTTAACACAAAACACACAAATGTATAATATCTACACGATATTTTAATCAAAAAATCCTTTCGCGATAAAATTAGAGGGATGATGTAATAATGCATTTTGGATTTCGGCAAAATCCAAATATCACCGTTGAAATCTTTATCGGTCAATTTTCGAGTATTACCGAGTTATATTGGCCCCGTAAACTCGTATATAGTCCAAGCCTTTTGAGCTTTGTTGTGCCTAGGGTATATATCGTCATTCACGCCGCGTTAGCTTACAAATTTTCCCGTTCCATTAGGAACAGAGTGTGAGGGGCAAAAAAAGGGGGGGGGGAGTTCTCTCGTGTGCTCTCGGGGAGCTTTTAAAGCTTGAACAAAAGCTTGTACAGGATAGCGCCCCACGTACGAGTTTCTACGCGAATGCTCCAAGAGCTTTCCGTTGTTTCGTTACATCGAAACCCACCTTCAAATTCAACACAACTTTTACCCGACCTCAAGAATAATACTTTTTCGCGTGAAACAAAAAACCGAAACCCCCTTTTACTTTCCTTTTTTTCTTTTAGATATCGCGATATCTTTCGACTTTCGCGCGCGATTCAACGAATCATTATTTTCTTGCCACCTTGAGAAATCTTTCGTAATTTTTAAACTATAAAATTCAACATTTGTCGATTTTAAGACTTTAGACTCCAATCTCTTAAAAAATAATTAAAAATTATTTTAAATGGATTAGTATTTTTCTACTAAATGACTATTTTAATAATTACTAATTGTTGTAATTAAAAAACTACTAATTTATTTCGTAAGACTACTAATTTTATTAGAGAACTATACTAAATAAATTAGTATTCTTCTACTAAATAATTTTTTAGTCAGTAATTACTCATTGTTAGTAGAAAACTACTAATTAATGGCGTAAGACTACTAAACTCCATTAGTTAACTTTACTAAATAAATTAGTATTTTTCTACTAAATAATTTTTTAGTCAGTAATTACTAATTGTCAGTAGAAAACTACTAATTTATTTCGTAAGACTACTAAATTCCATTAGTTAACTTTACTAAATGAATTAGTATTTTTCTAGTAAATAACTTTTTTAGTCAGTAATTACCAATTGTCAGTAGAAAATTACTAATTAATGGCGTAAGACTAATAAATTCCATTAGATAACTTTACCAAAAAAATTAGTATTTTTCTACTAAATAATTTTTTAGTCAGTAATTACTCATTGTTAGTAGAAAACTACTAATTAATGGCGTAAGACTACTAAATTTCATTAGTTAACTTTACTAAATAAATTAGTATTTTTCTACTAAATAATTTTTTAGTCAGTAGTTACTAATTGTCAGTAAAAAGCAACTAATTATTTTTTAAGACTACTAATTCTTCAGTGAACTGTACTAAATGAATTAGTATTTTTCTAGTAAATAACTTTTTTAGTCAGTAATTACTAATTGTCAGTAGAAAACTACTAATTTATTTCGTAAGACTCTTAATTACATTAGTAAACGTTTCTAAAAATTAGCATTTTTCTACTAATATATTTTTCCACTAAAAATTAGCAACAACTAAATCAAAGTGTTTACTAATTTATTAAATAATCAAATCTTGGCTTAATTCTCGCAACATCAGCTAGTAAAAAAAAGAACTAATTCACAGTGGAAAAAAAACTAAAAAAATTAGTCAACTTTGACTATAATAATTAGTAGAAAACTTTACTGAAAAAATAGTAAAAAAATAAATTAACGAATAGTTAAGTTATTTTGAATATCTAAAAATAATTTATGTTTAACTAATATTTAGTTATTATTAACTAAAAATTAGTTATTTTTGACTAAAAATTAGTTATTTTTGACTAAAAATTAGTATTTTTTAACTAATTCGCCAGTAGATTTTTACTATTTTAACATTAGTTGCTCAATTCTAGATACAAAATTAGTAGATTTCTATAATAATTTAAATTTAGAGAGTACCAATTACAATTTATATAATTCCAAAAGAGAAAAAAAAATTACACAGTGGTAAATTGTTGTGATAGTTTACTTTCAACTAATTTATAACTACTCCCGTTATATCCATTTACTTTGTGTTCTCTGATTGATTGATGGTTTGCAATAACCGAGTGATTGATTAACAATGTAATTAGTACTCCTAGCACAATATTTGGAGCACATTGTAAAACCAAATTACATAATTCGATGGTTTCATTTGTAAATAACTAACGTTATTTATTAGGAAAGATTAAAAAAAGAAAAAAAAATTGTTTAAAAAAACCTAAGCTAATTGAAAAAAGTTACTAAAAAAAGTTATTTACTTGCGGAAATTATTTACATAGAAAAGTTATTAGACAAAAATGACTAATTGTTGATAAAATCTTGAGTAACTAACACTAAAATTTTTACCCGTTTCAAAAAAAAATAATAATAATAATAATTTAGATATACTCGAAAAATAAAAATTTTCAAACGTTTATTATCTTTTTTTCCCATCTCAAAAATTCTTTCAACTGTAGGGGAGACCGGGGCGTAGTGGCTAACTTTTTACTCTTTGTTATTTTATTTCGTCATTTTGACATTATTTAAATGTTTATCCCACAGAAAAGTTACTCTAGTATTTCAGCTTTCTTTTTAAAAAAAAAACGTCCCGATATCTCTCCTACTTTTTTTTCTAGAACGGTTTTTCTGGAGTAATGCAGAGCTATTCAATACGCCCCAGGCCGGGGCGTTATGGCTAATAAGTAAAATTATTATTTTTAAGTTCAAATTTTATAATATTTGAACTAAATATTGTTAATTAAGGTTTGTACATTAAATTTATTATATAAATTATTGAAAATGAAACATATTTAACTAAAACTTTTAATTTTTTTGCGAAATAGTCTTTAATCAAAGTAAGAAACTGTATAATAAATTTATTTTA